>JAPYZJ010004318.1:0-13953 GCA_030522765.1 Ophioninae sp. B BG-2022a | reverse complement strand
TTATTATTCCGTCCAAGACGATTCGGCTGACCACATCGGCTCCAATGAGAAGGTCGACAGGAGCAGACTCGGCAAACGAAGGATCGGCCAGTTGGAGCTCCTCCAAGTGCCTCCAGTGACGGCTCTCTAACGGAAAAGTAGGGAGGGAGGAAAGGAGTCTGTCCACCACATAAGCAAAAACCGAAACTTTAAACTGTGATATACAAGACTGAAGTTGAACGGTAAGACATCCTGAAGTGGTGCCCATCGAAACATCTCCCACCCCAGAGAGCTGTAACGACGACTTCATCCTCGGAAGCCGCAGCATGGCGGCGAACTGAGCCGTCATCAAGGAGATCTCTGATCCAGGATCCAAGAGCAGTCGCAGGGGGTGTACTGAGCCGCCGCGCCCAAACGCGTTTGCACGCGCCGTGGCGAGTAGAATAGCTGGATCAGGTGGAGCCGAGTCTGGTCGAAGGATCTCCCCTCCCGAGGTCTTGGTTTATAACCCAGGAGATCCAGAGTGGTTCGACGACAATGAACTGATCGGGTGACTGTCAGGCTGGGGAGCCGGTCCGGTCGCGGGTGACAGATCTCGAACCTCCTCTGCCTTCACCACCTTGGCCTGACCGGGTGAGCTGGTCCCTCAAGCCGGGACTACGTTGTGCAACAACGTGTGATGTCGGTGCTGACACACGCTGCATGTGCGAGTAGTCTGGCAGTCTTTGACCCCGTGCTTGCGCAAGCAATTGAAGCGGAGGTAGAGCTGGTCCACGATCGCTCGTCGCACTTTAACCGAGAGATTCCGGAACCCCTGACAGGAGACTACGAAATGCTCCCCATTGCAGTACGAGCATGGATATCGGCTAGTCATATGCCACGCCGAAGCCCTAGTGGACTGTACGGGAGCTGGCTGCGAAGACCTCGTAGCGTGGACCTTCGCTGATAGTCCGGCTGCCTGCCGCGAAGGGGTAACGGCTGCCGGTGAGCTGGCGGACTGCGAACCCAACTGGAGACTCTCCATAGCCCGGGCCCTGCCTCTGAGAAAGTCCATGAGATGATCCAAGCGAGGGTAGTCCGTGGCGCTTCTAATATGATTCTCCCAAGCCTCCCTCAGCCGGGTACTGAGCCGTCGCACCAGGAGGTGGACCACGATATCACCGCACTGATCCGTAGGCGATCCCGATGCCTCGCGAGCACTCAGAGCCTCCGTCGCACCGCCAATGAGCAAATTGAGCTGCACTGAGGTGTGAGCTGTCATCTGCGAAGCGCATAGGAGACGATCCAACGGAGCGTAGATCAACAGACTCTTGTTCTCGTAGCGACTGACGAGCAGATCCCATGCCGTGGCGAACGAGTCCTCGGAGACTGTCAAATTGGCGATGAGACGAGCCGGTTCGCCCGCCAGGCTGCTACGGAGGTAATGCATCTTCTCCACCGTAGGCAGCTCGGCGTGATCCACAACCAGCGAGAGAAATAAATCTCGGAACGACCTCCACTCGGTATAAACCCCGGTGAATTTTGGCAGCGAGATCTCTGGGAGAGCTCGCCTCAGAGAACCGCCAGGAGTGTTAGCGACTAGCGAGGCTCCACGAGCTGCCGCTAGACCCGAGCCGCCAGCCTTGTCGAGTAGCTGCGTGAGCGGGACTCGAAGCTCGGCGTAGGCCGCAAGAGCACGGTCGAAAACCTTGTCCACGAAATATGGGAACGCCATGATCCCTTCTGTTTTACCGCTGCTACTCACGAGTTTCTCATGTGTAGATTCGAACTTGTCCCAGTATGTCTCGACGAGCACGAGCTGAGTCTCCAAAGCGGAACCACCAAGAGCCGAGACGTCGGGTTGCTTGAGCTTTCCGACCGTCGCCTCCAAAAACACCAACCGAGACATCTGCAAGCCGAACCTCCCTCGAGCTGGGCCATTCTTCGAAAGAAGTCACGTGTTTTCCCGAATACGAATAAGTCGAGCGCGCACCACACCTCACTTTCACCGATCTCCGGATCCAGCTCGAAGGACCAAAATGTTCTGAGAGAAGTTCGGTTCGCGGAGGAAATCGAAAGGATGTACAGTATGCCTGAGCACCTCCCGAAGGGGGTACAGAGCGAACGAGGTCCGAGATGTTCTTTGGTCTTGAATTTATTTTCTTTACAATAGTCACACCAGTTTTCACTTGGTCACTAATCCGAACGTTAATCTCACTTCGCCGTGAGGTCCTCGCAAAAAAACGTAGAAAGAAAAAGAGAGTGTAAAAACTCTGGATAGCCGAGAAGGTCGATGTGCTTGTACGCGGTCGTAACGTGTAATGGCCGACCCCACGCCACGAGCCGGCACACCAGAGACGCTCTCCTCTCTCGCCCCGCCAATCAGAGCCTCGGTAGCCGGTGGTCACATGACCAGTGGCGCCGAGCCGCCTATGCTGGTCATAATCCCAGCGCGGCCTCGGTCAGGTGGAAGAGCCGAGCGTCCAAAAATGGCCGAAGGGACCGCGCCACCACGTGGCCGTTTCCCTTGCGCGCGGGAGAGTCATGCGAAGCGCGTTCGGAGCGCCCCCCTAGCCTGAGTGGCCACAGGGGGTAACCTCCCGAATGAGTTGGCCGCAACAATCCGCGTAGAAGTTGTAATCGCAGAAGGATAGGGCATGTCTGAGAACCGATACATATAAGGTGAATAAGAGGGGTTCAAGAACAGCTTCCTGCGGAACACAAGACGTAACCTTTGTCCATGCAGACCTCGTTTCATCAGTACTTAGAACTACCTGGAAACTCCTAAAGCAATAAGACCGTAACAACCTCAGGACTGAAGTAGAAAATCCGATGTTCTTGACCTTCATGAAAAGTTTAATATGGTTCACATTGTCAAAAGCCTTCGAGAAATCAAAAAGCGTCATGACAGTCACCATGCCGTTATTAATGCCTTGACAAACGTAGTCACGAATTCGCAGGAGAGCAGTCTGTGTACTGAAGCCCCTACGGTACGCAGACTGGTACGGATCTAAAAGATGACCAGCTTCCAAGTAAGCAACAGCCTGATCTGCAACAATGCGCTCAAGCAGTTTCGATAGAGTGCAAAGAATTGATATTGGCCTACAAAGACTCGGCATGGATGATGATCTCACATTTTTTCCAGATGAGTGGAACCTGACCATGCATTAAAGAAAAGTTAAATATGTGCAGCACCATTGGTAGGATGACAGGAAGGGCCATACGCAGCAGCCTGAGCGACACCCCATCTGCACCAGCTGCGTTCGAGGAAGCTTGTTGAATGGTTGTAATTAACGTTTCAGGGGTAATGTCGACGAAGTAGAAGTTATCATCCTTGTAATCGCACGCAAGTCCGTCAATCCATGCGGTGGCTTCATCATAAGGTGCATCAGGGCCATTAGCACAAAAATGTCTATTGAGTTCATCAGCCGAAACATCCAGCGGATGATTATCGAGCTTGGAGCGAAGGATCCCAAGCAGTGCAGCCAGATCACGTGTAAAATTTACTCTCTCTCTCTGCGGCCTTACACGCCGTTCACACAATCATAGGAGGGCCTGTCCGTGAGCGAGAGACGCTCGGAGAGATCCGAGCGCAGTCGAAGTTGCGCGACCGCGCCTTCGGCAGTGACACCAATACATGGACGAGGAGCACGTTCATGTGCGGCCGAGTCGAAACGAAGCTTCGAGGGTAAAAACAATCTGAGCACGACTCGCGCGTGACGTCACCCGATGAGACGCGCGCGACTTTTGAATTATTCAAATGCATATTTAGCTTATTTAGGTGATTAATGTATAGAAAAAATGTATCAGGGACTTTCATATCTTATGTTATAAGTCTGTATGTGAATGTAAATATAACAATAATACTGAATTACGACATATTTATCTTGTAAAAAATTGTTTGCGGTTTTCTCGCACCCGTTCCTTTACTATGCCTATGCCGTCCCATGCCTACATTGTTAGTTATAGAGGTAAGCGGAAATAGATTCATATTATATTCATTATCATATACTTTGCGAATACCATGTCAAGCCACTAAGGATTATCCACAAAATTAAGTCAATAATCCATTTGGCCGCGAATGTGAAGTACCAAAGAATACTCTTGAAATACATGCGATCCGGTAGTTCCGTTGTTAACGTTAATGGCTATGGTCCGCAGGGGCTCGGAATCAATCCCCACGCTCGGCACTTTGTTTTCATCATTGCTCCTCCTATTTATTCTCACTTGATTAGGTCTTTTTATTAATTATCATCATTATTTTAAATGATAAGCTTTAGTGTCGACAAATTTATTGCGCACTCTGACCGCTTATCTTATTAGTTGGCATGTCAATTCAAATATAATAATTACAAATTATTACAAATTACAACTTATTTAAGTTATAGAAAGTCATCTGCGCTTTACTCGCACCCATCCCGAAGCCAAAAGAATTGTAATTAATAAAAGTACGCAGCAATATATTCGTTTATATTCGTATTATTATATTAGTTCACGTACTTTCATCAAGCGATAAAGAGTGGATTGATCCTGCGCCCCTGCGAACCATAGCGAGTAATGCTACCAACGGAACCACCTAATCGTATGTATTTCAAGTTTATTTTTTGGTACTTCACATTCGCGGCCAAATGGATGATTGACTTAATTTTGTGGATAATCCTTAGTGGCTTGATATGGTATTCGCAAAGTATATGATAATGAGTATAATATAAATATATTTCCGCTGACCTTTATAACTAACACTTTAGGCATGGGACGGCAGAGGCATAGTAAAGGAACGGGTGCGAGAAAAGCGAAAACAACTTTTTACAAGATAAATATGTCGTGATTCAGATTTATTGTTATAATTATATTCCCGTACAAACTTATAACATAAGATATGAAAGTCCGTGATACATTTTTTCTATACATTAATCACCTAAATAAGCTGAATAAGCCAAATATGAATTTGAATAATTCAAAAGTCGCGCGCGTCCCATCGGGTGACGTCGCGCAACTTCGACCGCGCCCGGATCTCTCCGAAAATCTCCGAGCGTCGCTCGCTCACGGACAGGCCCTTCTATGATTGTGTAAACGGCGTTTAAGACCGCAGAGAGAGGGTAAATTTTACACGCGATCTGGCTGCACTGATGCTAAGCTGTCGCAGCCTTTTCCAGGCTAATCCTGCATCGTTGACGTGCTCAAAAGCTTCACAAAAAAATTGGCTCTTAGCCTTTTTAACCATAGCCTGGACTAAGTTTCTAGCTTTCCTGAAACTAGCTAGGAGATTAGGATTTCCGTGATTCCCAAAGTTAGCCATGTCTTGACGGCTTAGAACATAGCATTTCCAGAGTTTGTCGCGTTTCTTCATCAACCTCCTAACATCCTGATTCAGCCAAGGCACTGGATTCCTCAGTCGTACAGAACGTTGCAGAGGAGCTTGTAGATCTAGGCAGTCCAGAAGTACCGTGTTGAGAAATGAGACGTTAAAATCAATTGAGCAAGAGTTGAAAAACGCAGACCAGTCGATGGCTGCAAGATCGGCTAGGAAGGCGTCCACATCAAAGTTGCAACAATTCCGTTTCAAAAGTTCCTTGTTGGAGACCTCAGGAGTCTTCTGACTGTAGGTGATCTAGATACAGTCATGTCCCGAAAAAGTAGCCGGTACTTGCCCAAAATCAATCATCTTGTCTTCGTTGTCAATCACGCAATGATCAATGCAAGTATCAGAGACTTCGGTGTAATGAGTAGAGCCAAAGGGGACGAGGAACATGTTGTTGGCAGCGATGAACTGTGCAAACATCCGACTCTCGTAGGTAGGTAGATCCATATTGGGATTGAAGTCACCCATTATCGCGAAATTAGCGTACATGAGAAGTAGCTTAATACAAGCAGCCATGAAACTACGCAGTCCCTTTGTTTTAGGGGGTCTGTACACGATCGCAATTAGCATTTTAAGCCCATTACCGATGTTGACATCTCGGAACAAATACTCAATACGATCAGTCGAAAGACCCGCAGAAGAGTGAATTATTTTAGCGCTGAGCAATTTGTGAACGTAGCACGCAATACCCCCTCCTATGCGATCAAGTCGATCGCGCCTGACTACGCGATAGTCAGGTAACTTAACCATATCGTCTGGTATGTCGGGCTTCAGCCAGTTCTCAGTAACACATATGATGTGACAACTTTAGCGAGCAAACAACATCTTGAAGGTATCAAGATGATCAGAGGCTAATAAAGACTGGCAGTTAACGTGTGCTAGCCGGAGTCTATCACCCGCATTCAAGGCGTAGGAGGCCATTATGAGTACTCAATGAGGCGAATCTTATCCTTAATCCGCCGCATGGGAATAGGACATCTTTTTCCATCCAATGCGGAGTGTTTGTCGTCCGTTTTCGACGGTCTACAGTTGACGCAAATTGCCTGACCGGTCTTCTCGGAGCATTCGCGCATCTCATGGCTTCCACCACAATGACCACATTTAGGGCTGTCCCGACAGTTGATTTCCATGTGACCAAAACCAAGACACCGGTAGCATTGAAGGACCTTGACGTAGTCGGCAACGGGAAGCGAGTAACGACCATCAAATGCACGCCCTCTAGCGAGGAGAATATTGCGTATCCTGGCAGTTACCTCGATGACGACGTTCCTGTTTTGGCAATTATCACGCAGGCGAAAATCATAGATGACCTTAACGGAATCAGCGGGCTCTTCAGGCACATTCGACTTCCTGATTTCCTCCGAAAGTTCGTTCAGTTCCATATGGACTGGAACATACTTCACCAAAAGTCTCGGTCGTAATGCCCTGTGTTCCCTGACTTCCAGCCCAGCTTTTTTGAGCGCCGAGAGGGACTTAAGTTTTGGAAGATCCACTGAATCTACCTCCAGCCTGATCCCTTTATCTCTGGCCCTTTTGACTTTTACCACCTTCATTCCTACATCAACCGGGTTGAAGGCTCTGAGAGCCGCTGCTTTCGTGGCATCCGAATCAGCGAAGTCACCAGCATTCTTGGCCGAGGGCGCGACGTACACGTTCTGGATCCTTGAAACGGGAACGGAGGGTCCATTTGTAACTTTCACGCGATTTCCGACCGTGGTTGATACCGCATGTGCGTAAGTAGTGCGCTTTTCCTGAGAAGCTGCGATCATGCTTGCACAATTCACAGCGCATTTCTCCATTGCACCTGCGAGGGCAATATCCAAGGCAGATCGTACTTCCCTATGAACTGAGTCCTCGGCAGATTCAGTGGCCTTGAGTGCCGCAGCAGTCTAAAGGTAGGCCGAAGCAAGCGCGTTGACCACATCTATGTGCTCATGAAGAACCTCAGAAATCAGTTGCCTGCGCTCAGTACTACTCTTACTAAAGAAAACCTCGCTCGTTAAGGATTGAGCTCCTTTCTTCAACGACTTTTCCAAATCCTCAACTCCCTTGGACGTGTAAGGCGGAACGAAAAACGACGATTCTTCATGCAATGACTCTTCATCGGTTAGTTCAAGGGCACGAGGACTAGTAAGTCGTGACACAGCGAGCCGCCTTGGGGTTTGTGGGCGAGAATTCAGCCATTCTCGGAATGTAATTTTACTTTAGATTTTAATTGACGCCCGTAGACGGGCGTCAACTAGAGGACCTGCAGTCGATATGATAGGAATAAAGGTAGTCCTAAATCCGATTATTCAGGGAGCACTAATCACTCAAGCGTTAAAAACTAGAGTACCGACAGACGGTATATACGCTAGTAGTATAGGGACCACTATGGTACCCCCCCGCTCCTATCCTCACCCCTTTCCCACTCTTCGGCATGCGAGAAGTGGGGATGCTGCCCCCCACTCCTGGGAGTGGTGGGGGGCGGCTGGAGTGGGGACGGAGCGTAAGATCACCATAGTGGTCCCTTTTTTTGTTTGGTTTGTTTGGCCCACCTATCCTCACCCCTTTACCACTCTTCGGCATGCGAGAGGTGGGGATGCTGCCCCCACTCCTGTGAGTGGTGGGAGGCGGCTGGAGTGGGTACGGAGCGCGAGGTTACCATAGTGGTCCCTTTTTTTCGTTTGGGTTTGGTTTTTGGTGGAGTTTTAAAATTAGCACTTACCTGTAAGAGGATAAATCCGTTTCCGGCGTCGCAGCCGTCGAATTCGCTTTCTCGGCGCGAGCACAGTCGCCGAAACCGTTGAACCAGTAAGAGCATAAATCCGTTTGTTATTCACCGTCGTGTATACACCATCGCACGCGCATGCTGACCGACCGGCCCTCACCGCTGTCTCAAGACAACTGATTGCTCGTGTGAGGACGAGTTCGGGCGGCAATAAGCTTGTTTAGGAGATTGCTGACCCCCTGCAGCGGCAGGAGGAGGAGAGAGAAGGAGGGTATTAGACGTAATAAAAAAAAGAGTTAACGCAAATCGCTATTTATTAACACGATTTTTGTGTGTGTATGTGCGTGTGTGTGTGTGTGCGTGTGTGCGTGTGCGTGTGTACGTGTGCGTGTACGTGTGGGTGTGCGTGTGTGTGTTCACAGGGGGGGTTTCTAGCCCTTCTGTCTATATAGGCGAACTTCAGCGTCACCGTGCCGCCATCTGCCCATCGCCTGAGGGCCCCGCAAGATTAGGCGGAAGGGCCGGGAGTCCACCCACTCCCCGAGGTCGTAGCGGTCATACGCCGCGTAAAAATTTCGGGGGTCGTCCCAAGCAGGGTGGTCCCAATCTTCTTCAGGGTGGACCGTCCCCCACCGGCCCTCCATCACACATCGGATACATAATGTGTCAAAGGGACATCCGTACTCGAGGGCGTCCGCGGCCCGCCGGTGCGCCCTCCTCTCCGCTCGTGTAACCTGCGCGGCGCTGATCTGAAAAAAATTAATAAACTATAATGATGATTACATTAAAAGCAAAAGTTGAATAAAAAATAATTGAAGAAAATATGTTTACCATATCGAGAGTCTTCAGCCGATGATTCATGACGTTTTTTCTAGCTTCTGCTTTCGACTCGGCGGTAGAAATCGGTATGATGAATCTTGCAAAGATGCATCTTTAACATGCTCCACTCCCCCCTCATAAAGCCCTCCAAAGCGGCTTATACAAGCACACAATATCAGCTTACGTGGCTCCCCGTGGCAAGTCACGCGAAGCTGAGATCATCGGAACCGTTGATATGATCGCAAGTATACCGAAAAAGACCCGTTTACAGGCACTATTCTCATAAAAACATTTTTTTTATTTTTTTTTTATTATCGACGTTCCATCCCGTACACCTTTCGGTTTTTACGGTCCCCTCCTCTCTGCCCCTCTCGGTTTCTTCCTGTTTTTCTTCCCACTTTGTTTCCTCCTGATTTCTCCTACCTTGTTTTTCCTGATATTCCCCCACCTTGATTCCTCCTGACCCCTCCCTTGCGGCCACCGCCGACTTACGCCCTCTGTACCGTATTCACCGTGCCATTTCTGGCACGGGCATAGGGAAACTGTGGAAAACCCATGCCAGTACAGCCGGTCTCAAGTTCACCTCCCGGCAGCGGAACGAGTTCCATCGAAAAAATCCGAAGAAAAATCTCGACCGCTACCGGGATTTGAACCCGGGACGTCCCGATCCGCTGGCCGCTTGTCGCGCCTTAGCCCGCACGGCCAACGGATCAGTTTTCTGATGGAAACATTTAAAAAGGGTTTTTCTAAAGAAGAGAGTTTATATAGGTATCATTGCAATCACCCTTAGAGAGAGACATAAAACGCTTCTTGAACTGTGGAGGGGTGAGAGAAAGACCCTCTTCTTAAACTATGACACGCATAGCCCGCTGTATACGCGTCGGACGGAATGAGGGAGAGATCTCCTTGTCAGCCGCGACATGCATGCACGCGCGCGCGCGGGTCTCCGCCGAGTATCCCACACGAATACACGTATGTAGTAGCGGTATACAAATCAGAGGGAGCGAGAGAGATCTCCGTCTCAGCTGCGGCGTGTGCGCACGGGCGCTGCTCGCGGAGTATCGTGCACGAACACAAGCATGCAGCGGCCAGGCAGCCTGTGGTATATGACTCAGAATAAGGCGTCGACACTGAGGGACACGGCGGCGAAAAACGTAGACCCCCCACCACGATCATCACACCTTGCCAAACGGATCTCACGCGGGGAGAATCCCACCTAAGATCCAGGAAGCGACGAAGAAAGGGGTATTTCCCCTTTCACCGCGTAGCCTATTTAATGGCCTTCGCGCGAGGATCGACAGTTCTTCATCATCCAAATTCAAGTCACTTAAGAACTCACGTGGAGATTATCTCCTAGAGCTTGCTCCGCCACCTAACTTCTCCCCTTAACGAAAGGACAAGACCTTTATCGAGTGTGATGCCCCAGCATTGCGCTGGAAGTCGGATCACTCGATAAAGTACTACTTTAGGTGGTCGCAAATTTATCTCAAAGAGAAAAATAGTTTCGAAAGAAATTGTGTAACGAAGAGAAAATTTATTTTGCATATACGTATGCCTGTGTCTATGTATGTAAACCATTCAGCATGTTTGAAGCCAATTGTCTTTTCTGTAGATCTGGAGATTTCTTTCTCCGCGTATGTAAAGCGATATTTCACGCAATTGTATTTTCGCTGACGGGCCACAGAGGCGCAGTTCGAAGTATCGTTTCTCTTCGCTATACATTTTTCGGAACTAATTTTTTCTCTTCGATATAGAATTGCTTTTGGTATAACAGTTTGTTCAACACAAAATTTGTAACAAAGAGAAAAATTAGTTTGAAAAGAAACTTTGCTTCGAAAGAGGAAATTTATTTCGAAAAGAAACCTCGCTTCGAAGAAAAATTCATTTCGAAGAGGGTTGTATCGAAAAAATTTATTTCGAAGAAACATGTTTATACCGGAGAAACATTTTATTTCGAAGGGTAACTTAATTTCATAGAAAATTTTATGACGAAGTACTTCATATCGTAGAACAATTCATTTCTAAAAAATGTTATATAAAAGAGATTTGCATCGAAGAGACAATTTATTTTGAAGAAGAATTTTATACTGAAGGGATCTGCTTCGAGGAGAGCTGCGGATCGGAGCATTATTTCTCTTTGAAATAAATTTTTGAAACTATTTTTCCCTTTGAGATAAATTTGTCTTCGATATAAAAAATTTCTTCGAAACAAATTGTGTAACGAAGAGAAAATTTTCTTTGAACAGAAACCATGCTTCGAAAGAGAAAATCTATTTCGAAAAGAAATTCTGCTTCGAAGAAAAATTTTATGACAAAAAAGTCCGGTATCGGAGAACAGTTTATTCCGGAGAGAAAATTTATTTCGAAGAGATTTATATCGAAGAAAAATTTATTCGAAAAACACACTATAGAGTGGCCAGAAGTGATCGAGCTCATGGAACCGCTGTTGTATATCTATAGCGTTCGCAGTAGCCGAGCGAAATAGGTATACGCGCTGCATCATCGGGCGGCGAAGAAGTCGGTTGAGGAAGCGAGGCCGCGGGGGAAGCCCGCTGCGAGGGGGAAGAGGTGCGACGCGCGAGAGTGAGGGAGAAGAATGCCGCATTGGTGGAGCCACTCCGTACAAGTGAGCGCCGGCTAGCGTGGCTTGAGAATCCCTCAGTGTCGACGCCTTATTCTGACTCATATACCACAGGCTGCTTGGCCGCTGCATGCTGGTGTTCGTGCACGATACTCCGCGAGCAGCGCACGTGCGTACACTTCGCAGCTGAGAAGGAGATCTCTCTCGGTCCCTCTGATTTGTATACCGCTACTACATACTTGTATTCGTGTGGTATACTCCCTCACTTGTGTGAGATCTCTCCCTCACTTCGTCTCACGCGTGTACAGCGGGCTATGTGTGTCATAGTTTAAGAAAAGGGTCTCTCTCTCACCCCTTTACAGTTCAAGCGTTTTATATCTCTCTCTAAGGGTGATTGCAATGATACCCGTATGAACTCTCTTTTTTCAAAAACCCTTTGTAAATCTTTTCGTCGGAAAAGTGCCTGTAAACGGGGCTTTTTTGGTATACCTGCGATCATATTAACGGTTGCTATGAGATCAGCTTCGCGTGACTTGCCACGGGGAGCTACGGAAGCTGATATTTTGTGCTGGTATAAGCCGCTGGGAAGGGCCTTATGAGGGGGGAGTGGAGCATGTTAAAGATGCATCTTTGCAAGATTCATCATAACGATTTCTACTGCCGAGTCGAAAGCAGAAGCTAGAAAAAACGTCACGAATCGTCGCCTGAAGACTCTCGATATGGTAAGCATATTTTCCTCCATTATTTTTTATTTGACTTTTCCTTTTAATGTAATCATTATTATGGTTAATTAATTTCTTTCAGATGTCCTTCATCGAAGCCGCGCAGGCTAGACGAGCGGAGAGGATGGCGAACCGGCAGGCTGCGGACGCCCTCGAGTAAGGATGTCCCTTTGACACATTTGGTATCCGATGGCTGACGGAGGGCCGGTGGGGGACGGTCCACCCTGAAGAAGATTGGGACCACCCCGCTTGGGACGACCCCCGATGTGTTTACGCGGCGTATGAGCGCTACGACCTCGGGGAGTGAGTGGACCCCCGGCCCCTCCGCCTAATCTTGCGGGGCCCTCAGGGGATGAGCAGGCGGCGGGACGGTGACGCTGAAGTTCGTCTATATAGACAGAGCTAGAAACCCCCCCTGTGAACGCGCGTGCGCGCGCATAAACACACACACATTAATCGTTTTGATAGATAGCGATTGGTGTTAACGCTTTTTTTTATTACGTGTGATACCCTCCTTCTTGCTCCTCCTCCTGCCGCTGCAGGAGGTCAGCAATTTCCTAAACAAGCTTATTGCCGCCCGAGCTCGTCCTCACAAGAGCAATCAGTTGTCTCGAGACAGCGGTGAGTGCCGGTCGGTCAGCATGCGCGTGCGATGATGTATACATAGTGGTGAAAAAAAACGGATTTATCCGCTTACTGGTTCAGCGGTTTCGGCGACTGTGATGGCGCCGAGAAAGCGAATTCGACGGCTGCGACGCCGAAAAACGGATTTATCTTCTTACAGGTAAGTGCTAAATTTAAAACTCCACTAATAACCAAACCCAAACGAAAAAAGGGACTACTATGGTAATCTCGCGCTCCGTCCCCACTCCAGCCGCCCCCCCCCCCCCGCCACTCCCAGAAGTGGGGGGGCCCATCCCCTTTCGCATGCCGAGGAGTGGGGAAGGAGTGGGGATACAAGTGGGGGGCACCATACTGGTCCCTCTACTACTTATGCTATCCTCTTAATCAAATCGATCGCCACAAGAAATCACGAGATCTATCGTTCACAAGAGATGTAATTGTGTATGTGACCCGCAGGAGTAAGAAGCCTCAGGGCACCACCATTGCTATAATTTCAAGGTGAGGTACTCACACAGCCCTGCAGAGCTACTCAAGGTGAAAACGGAGATTAACCACGCATGCGCACGATAGGGAAACAGAAACAGCGAGAGCGAGGTGGAGAGAGTCGACCGTGTTGACGATGTCTGCTGGTGTTGGCGTGTGCTGATGTAGAAAAGGTTCAAACGGCGCGTCAAACACTCGTACACCGCATGTCCCGATGAGCCACCGGTGATGGTGTAAGAGCCGAAAATCCAATATTTCCCGATAATAACAGTTCCAACAGGGAAAACCCCAAGAATTTATAGCGACCCGTGCGTCCGTAGGAAAGCGAAGGAGGCCAAAAGTGTCACTTAGTTTGAGTATAGTAGTTTGGTGCTTGCTATGAACCTGCAGAAAGCCGCCCACAGGTGGAAAAATGCAGTATCGCGTGCAAAAATCAAGGACCTCAAATAAAGACGTCTGACGGTACTCGAGGGAGGGAGGGAGGGAGGGAGGGCGGGAGGGAGGGAGGGAGAGAGAGGGAGAGAGGGAGAGAGGGAGAGAGGGAGAGAGAGAGGGAGGGGGAGAGAAAGAGGGGGGAGGGAGAGAGGGAGAGAGAGATTGATTGATTGATTGACTTTAATATGCCCTAGCAAACTAATCGGGCAAAATTGATACAAAATTTAAGAAAAACGCAAAAATAATAATACAATATGAT
>JAPYZJ010004317.1:0-18980 GCA_030522765.1 Ophioninae sp. B BG-2022a | reverse complement strand
ATGGTCCAACTTTGAAATTCTGCCAAAAATCGAAAAATCATCGGATTTTAATTTTTAAAAAAGCATTTTGAAGAGAAAATCATAACGAAGAGATTGAGCGCAGGGTGGAGTGCCAAATCCCAAAGGAAAAAAAGTTATCGATGATTTAGTGAAAAAACTTTTTTTCCCAAAAAATCCAAAAAAATTTAGATTTTTAATATTTTTTTTATAGGTCCATTTCGATGTAATTTGATCCCCTGAACACGAATCGACCATTCATTATCACCAAAACCCAAAATTTCTACGAAAAAATCGTAAAAAACTTCCAAAAACACGACTTAATCTCATTTTTTGATTTTCATTTTCATTATTTCAATTCATTTCACGAACAATTACAAATATATACTAAAAAAAAGATTGAGAGAAGCTAAATGAACCCAAACAAAGTCCGAGAGATCAATCAACATATCGAGGACTCGAAGATATAAACTAAACAAGCTCGAGTACGTTCTGGCGATCCCACAGACATCCCATACACACGCGAGCCCATAATATGCACACGCGTCTAAATATAATGGCTCTCATTGTGCTCCGTTGAATCGTACCACTTGCGGACATGCGCAGTAGCCTCGAAAAACAAAAAAGTGGAAAGAAAAAAAAACGTTGAAAAAAATGAAAGAAAAAAAAAACAGTTTGGTGTCGCTTCGGCATTTCTCGCTTCCGTGTCGTCGACTCGACGAGAGAAATTCATTTCTATATGCATGTATATATATATATATTCTGAAAAAGCTCATTCTCTCGACGTTCCCTCATTTTTCATTCCTACGTGCATTTTTATAAATATAGAATTACACAAATATTAACATCGAAGAGTCGTTAAAACGACGTTAAAAAGTCGTTAAAACGACGTCAAGATAATTCTTTTGAACTACAAAAATGTTTTATTGAAAATTCATAGTTTTTGGCGTTTCCGAATGAAAATTTGTAAAGCTCGGATCGAAGGACTTTTCAATGTTTTTCTCTTATTTTCTAAAACTCTCCACTTTATCATATTAATAAAGTTAAAAATAATCAAAAATAAACTATTGAGATAACAAATTTCACATAAACCAAAAAATTCTTTTTTTTTTATTTTTGAAATTTTTTCACTTAATTATTTCAAGGAAAATATATTAAATTACGAAATTTATAAAATTCTTAAAATTTATAAAATTCTTAAAATTATAAAATTCTTAAAATTTATAAAATTCTTAAAATTTATTAAATTCTTAAAATTTATTAAATTCTTAAAATTTATAAAATTCTTAAAATTTATAAAATTCTTAAAATTTATAAAAACAAACAATGGGAATGAAAACGTGAATAAAAAAAGATCCTTCGGTGTGTCCGTTGAGCCCGATATTTCTTGAATTTCTCGGAGTATCGTTGCCGTTGTTGCAAATTTGTTCTCTTTAGTGAGGGAAAAAATGTGCGACGTATATCATTCGCGGGCACATACGAAGGTGATAAATCATTGTACGTCATGGAGCGACCGGAGTGCATTTCCGTGTAGGATGTGCACCACTCTAGGAATATCATCCGTGTGGGCTCTTCCAGGAGAGAGAGAGAGAGAGAGAGAGAGAGAGAGAGAGAGAGAGAGAGAGAGAGAGAGCGGAAGTCGTGCGTAGATAAATCGCCGGTACAGAACGACCGAGATAGAATATCCTCGAAAGCTAAGAATTCACCGTCGGATGCATAATTGGCCGAGCGAAGAATTAGTACGCCTGATCAATTGCTTGACAAAACAAACCCAAACGAATCTATTTTTTTTTTCTTCTTTTGTTTTTTCTTCGTCTTGAAATATCGCCCGACTGTTGAAACTCCGAAGTATCGTGGGAAATACAATCGGATCTCCAGCCTGAATCGTTTCGTTTCATTTAACAAAAAAAATACAATTTCTAAAAAAAACAAAAAAAAAAATGAAAAATAGTCAATTGAAATATCGCCCGACTGTTGAAACTTCGAAGTATCGTGGGAAATACAATCGGATCTTCAGCCTAAATCGTTTCGTTTCATTTAACAAAAAAAATACAATTTCTAAAAAAAAACCAAAAAAAAAATGAAAAAATCAAAACTGAAAAAAAAGTCAATTGGATACATTGTAGATTTTGTTGCGATTGAAAATGAGGGAACACCCGGAGTTCCGAGCGGCGAATCGAGTGTATCGGTGATTGCCGGTCGGCAGGCGAATGAAAAAGGAACTTCACGGTCATCGATGACCGAGGCTTACCCACCGTTGATCTTCGATGTCCAATTATTTGTTTTTCCTCAATGTTTCGTTTTAACTTTTTTTTTTCGTCTCTCTCTCTCTCTCTCTCTCTCTCTTTCTCTCGAGTTGTATCTCGACCGTGTCGCCAGGTTTCTAATATCCACGGTTGGTCAGAACCGGCTCCCGATTCGCTCACGATTCGCATGAGCGAGTTTCAGCAGTCGAAGAATTTGCAATATTGCCTAGCCCCGTCGCTCTCCCGGGCTTCGATGTATACATTTTTTTATAATATATATAAACTTTATGTGTATACATTTATGTTTATATTTTATTATAAAAGTTCTATAAAAATAATATCAAATTATAAAAAATTTATATATATATATATATATATATTTTATAATTTTATATTATTTTTATAGAATTTTTATAGATATACGTATGACTTTAAAATCACTTGTGTCCACGTTTATTTACAAAGGCGTTAATTCAATGCAAGAATTTAGCAGAAGAGAAAAAAACGTTTTTTTTTTTTGTTAATATCAATCTTTATAGAAAAGTGCATTTTGGCTCGACTGTAATTATTATTATGCGATATTATTGCGCAAATAGTTGGCGGCTAGGCCGTTCGATTCGAACTGGTCGTTCGACACTTTGATCTTTTTATTTACGTTCGAACACATTGAGTAAGTGATACACCGTGTGGAACGTTGCCTCGGGACAATTATGCCCTTCTCTCCCAACATTTCGATCTTAAGTAGAGTGAATAAATCGCCTCGTTACACGAGTTCGTATCGTAACGAGGAATTTTTCACTGATTTTTTGGATACAGTATCCACGTAGAATTTATCACTTCCGCTCGGCTATTTACAAGCTATTTATCTATGATCGAATAAGGTTTAAGCCTTTAAGGGGTTGGGCATTCCCGATACACTGAAAATTCGAATTTTCTTTTTACAAAAATATTATTAGGAATTATCAATTAGAATGAAAAAGAATTTGGATATTAATTGTTTATAATTTTGCCACGATCGTCCACGGTTAATTTAAATTTATTTATCATCGTCCTTCGATTACCGGCTGGACTTTCCAGGAAACGAGCCAACAGAAGGATTACTCGTGTAAAACGGATTATTTTATCGGATATCACGAGTATTATCATATTCTTGAGAGCATCGCGTTCGCTATCTCTATCTCCTTTTATCCTATCTTTTATTTTGCCCCCCTCGCTCTCACTCGTGTGACCTTCGCGACACAGATTTCTCTACCGGAAGTTAGGCGACCTCGAGTTCCTCTATCGGCTATGCGTGTGCAATTTTCACTCACGCACCGCCAATCGGCGAGAGCCAAATCGAGTTTTCCTCAATTACCAATATTTTTCGATTGTTTTCTTTTGCTTCGATTACTTCGTTTCGCAATTTGTCAAAATCATGACAAAAAGATCGAGGCCGTTATACTCATTTTCATTCACGGCTCGACGTTTCTTTTTTACATTTTTTTTATAGTCGTAACTTTTGTGGAAAGTAACGAGATCAACGATTTTGAATTAAAAAAAATATTTTTACCCTTTTTTCCGAAGAGAACTGGCAAAAGAAAAAGTTGAAAAATGATTTACCTCGAAAGATTCGAGAGCGGCGTTGACGTTCGAAATTCGAGCAGTCACGAACGAGAAATCTTCGGCTTCCTTGAACTGCGCTTTAACGATTCCATCCTACACTGCCCTTCCTCCGAGGCATTGTTCTTTTTTTTCGCGTTATCGTTATGACTTTCCTTTATTTTTTCGTCCTTTTTCCCCTTTCTCATTATTTCGCCTTCCTTCGGAGGTTCCCCGGTTCTCCAGAGTTTCCACGAAGCTCGGGACGTTTCTTAGTCTCTCTCATTTCTGCGGGAGAACTAGCCCAAGCTCGCGATGCTCCATTCCAAGGCGTTACATTTCTTTCTTTTTTTTTTTTTTTTTTTTTTCATTTTTCATTTACCCTTCGTGTTTCGTGTTGTCTAAGACGATAAAACAGAGGCGCGCAATACGGCCGGCATCGCAACGACAATTTTAGAGGCTCTTTCGAGTCGCTCGAGAACTTTGAGTCCCGAGTTTTCGCACGGCAAACATCAGCCTATATATATTCTTCGAGCGTGTCGAAGTCGATTTTCTTTTCGATATTTTATTCCCTCACCGGCAACCCCTAAAGCCTAGCTCGTTTCACCACTTATTTCAAGCTCGTCGATACCGATGTGAATTTCTCTTTGTTCTCGCTCGTATTGACGCGAGGAACCAAAAAAGATCTTGTCAAAAACTCCTTTTTTTTTGTTTCGAAGAAACCATAAATTTAAAGATAAAACTGAATGAGTTTTCGAGACAGTTGATAAAGCGCCCCCTACCGGATTAGTACAATTCTCCGTTTGTACTAATCCGACAGAGGGCGCTTTCGCGCCGAAAATTTGATTTTCGAAATAATTCCTTGGCGGTTGTCCCTTCCGCTCGTATCGATTAAAACTCACCGAACGATTATTTCGAAAATCACATTTCCAGGGGGAAAGCGCCCTCTGTCAGGGGCAGAGAAAGCTGTGGGTGAAAAAATAAAAAATCTGTTTAAACGGTGAAGAGAGCGTTGCAAATGTGTGAAACGATGCTTCATGATGGACGAGGCTGGAGAATGATGCTCGGTCCATCAGTTTCTACCTAACAAAAGATACAACCTGAAATACTGAAA
This sequence comes from Ophioninae sp. B BG-2022a, assembly GCA_030522765.1. Classification (NCBI taxonomy): domain Eukaryota; kingdom Metazoa; phylum Arthropoda; class Insecta; order Hymenoptera; family Ichneumonidae; species Ophioninae sp. B BG-2022a. The sequence continues at coordinate 14,045 of JAPYZJ010004317.1, read as the reverse complement.
AATAGCTCGAATTTTCTCGAACCCCCACCGGAGCCTGGCAGAATAGAAAATGAATTCGGATGTAGAAAATAGATTGAAAAAAAGACGAGACGGGGGGGGGGGGGGGGGGGGGGGGGGGGGGGGGGGGGGGGGGGGGAGAGGGATGGAAGAAACGAGATTGCCTTGTCACGTTTTTCATCGGACTCGCGATAGTCCGATCTTTCTTAGAGCCTGTGTATCATTAACGCTCCATCGGCACGTACGTGATCGTTCGATCGCTGCACAATATTTTTTCCTTCTCATCGGGACGTTCGGTTGGAGCGGCCATTTGTCATAACGGACACATACAAATTCCAGGAAATCAGGGCTGTGACTTATCGAAGTGACGTTGACGTCTCGTTTAGCTTTTTTTTTTTGTCCTGGCAAACTATACCCCGAGAGATACGGAAAAAGCGAAAATCCTTGAAATAAGAAGAGAGAGAAAAAAAAAGAAATCGAATGAAAATGAAAAAAGAGAGAAAGAGGGAGAGAGAGTCGAGCCTAATGACGGGTCTCGAAAGTTCTACGGGAGCGTCACGCATGCGAACAAACTTCCATCTCGACCTGCAGCTGACTGACCATCCACATCGTTCTCACGTTTGAAATCAGTCGTGTGAAGCGTGCAGACAATCCACAAGCCTCAATATGACTTGGTATCACTTTCGAATGAAAAAAAAAAGGAAAAAAAAAAAAGGAAATAAATGAAACCGATCATCGTCTCATATTGCGATCCAGCTGAATTTGCGAAGAGTGACTGATCCGTAGAGTTTGGATCTCTCGGAGTTTCACTTGTTATTATAGCAATGTGACAACGTTGGATAGATTTTGACAATTCCGTCATTATTTTTATCAATACGTTCTCCTTCCTCTTATTATCATTATTATTTACACATTATTCCAAAATTATTAGTTAAAAATTAATTTAAAAAAAATTCCAAAACAAGTGATGAAAAATTATTCACTACGAAAATTCAAAATTCGCGTTGGCCGTTTCGTCTATTTTTGTCTCGCGTTGAAAAATTCCTTATCAGTTCTTGACGAGTCGAAATCGTACACGAGACACGCGAAGAACAAACGGAAATGTTAAAAAAAAAAAAAAATCGAAGAAAAATAAAAAAATGGATTATTTTGGAATCGGCGTAGCTTCGCGAGAGTCGCCGGGGAGGGGGACATCGCCGCTTACCGGCGTCGTCTTCGTGGCCGATCGCGTGGTCCGGTTGCCGGGCGCGCATATAGACACTCGGATATACATGCATACGCGTACACGAGGGCTCAGCGTACAGCGAGCGGGGCGAGCACGCGACCCACGATATCTCTCCTTCAGTACGTACTCGACGAAGAGCTACGAACGTCGGGCGACGATCCCAGACCGGGCTTTACATACCTTTCATAAAAAAAAATATATATATATTTCGAATAAAAGAAAATAAAAGAAAATACGAAAAGAAAAGGATAAATCCGTTGGTGGTGTCCGACGCCTCGAAAACGGAGGAGAGAAAACGCGCAGGAGGGCAGGGGGAAACTCGAGAGCTTCGTACGTGTATGTATTTAACATACGTACTCGATCTCATCCGACCGGAACCGCGATACGAGCTCTACCAGCCTCGTATTCATCCGGACGAACGGAGGGCGAAAGAGGGGCAGAAAAAGTGACCAGAGAGGGGGCTAGAATCTGAGAAAAGTAGGGGAAACCTGAAACCGAACGTTCACTTCCGGTTCCCACGAGTATCAAGTGGAAACGAAGATTTTCGAAAAAAAAAAAAGAAAAATACGGAAAAAACCAAAAATCCTGGTGGCACACATCGATGACATTGATCGGAACCGGAAATCGAAACTGGTAACCGGAAAACTCTGAAACCCCGTCGAAAATACCCCCTGGGAATTATCGAACACGTGACGGGACGAGATAAAACGAAAGACAAAAAAAGGGGAATAAACCCGCGCAACCGCTTCCTGGAAAACACGCCGGCAACCGGAAACTCCGGGAGTAAACGAGAAGACCTCGGAGACCGGATTTCGTTGGGAAATCACCGAGAGGAGCGAGAGGGGGAAAGAGGAAGAGAGGATAAGAAAGATAGGAAAGATGTGGGCCGGTCAAGACGACACGCAAAGATTCAAGACCAGGTCAGTTCGAACGGGCTCTCATGATCGCTTGGCTTCTCCTCTTCTTCTCTTACTCGTCGGGTTTTTTTTTCCGATCAATTTCCATAATTATTTTTTCAATTTTTTCCATTCTCGCCGCCATTTTTTACGTTTTTTTTTCGATCCCCCTTAAAAACGTCATTTTTCCTCGAATTTTTTGTTTATTTGAGTTTGAGTGGGTTTTGGAAGATTGGATGAAAAAAAAACTATGATTTACGGATTGTTGCAACGATCTTATCACTATAATGAAATGATTTCAACGTCAATGAATCCGGGCTCTCCCCTGGTGCATTGTCGATCACTTGTGATCGTGCGCGAGGGGAAAAAAAAAAAAAAGAAAGATCGTGACTCTTCTCGCGTGCGGGCTCGACGCCTCGCTAATCGGTGTATGAGTCAGCTGGGACTCGAAGAGGCCGTTTCACCGATTGACGTTGAAGCTCTTTATTATTTTTTTTTTTAAATTATGTCCGATTAAAGTTGAACTTTTATGGGGTCAAATTTGAATTAAATCGTATTAAAAATAGATTTAAAAAATCGAGTTAAAAATCGAATTCCAAAAGGAATTAAAAGTCCAAAAACCAAAAGTCCAATAAAGACCCTAGGAAAACCCGAAATAATGAAAATTTCCCTAGCATTCAAATCCTCGTTGATTTCAATAACGAACGTTAACCGATCGTCAACCTGTTGGTTGATTCATCAAATATCCAAACTCCAGGTCCCTTATCTCGTTGATTCTCGGTGACAATGATGTAGAAACGGTCGGGACGAAACACGAGCTATTTAGGTGCTCGATCGACTTTGATGATCGCGAATGCGTCAGGGCTTTATCTTTCGGACGAGGTAGTCGGGATATGATTCACGATCGTTGCAAGCCGCGTCGTTTTCATCGTTCTCATCGCCCTAGTAGGTCTTGAGCGAGATTCCCTCAATCGGCGTCGCCACATTTTCATGGCTAGCCTGCTAATGCCGGATATCGATGTCTTTTATTACCCCACGCTTCCTTAAGAAGCGTGTATTTCCTTAAAAAGCCTTAAATTCCTTAAAAATATTTCCTTAAAATATTTATTTGTTAAATATTTTAAGGAATTTTAATTTTAATAAATTTAATAAATTTATTAAAATTAAATAATTTAAATTTAATAAATATTTCAAAATATTAAAATATTTATTTTCCTTAAAATAAAAAAAAATATTTCCTTAAAAAATATTTTTAGATTTTATTTTTACATTTTAGATTTACGAAAATTTTTGCAATGAACGCTCGAAACGAAAAGAGTTTTCGAAATAGAAAAAATAGCTTTTGAAATGGTAAAACAGAGAGAGAAAAATAGAAAACGTCGAACCACGAAAGGTGCCGGTGGGCAATCGAGGATACCAGTGAAAGTGCACGAAAGCAAGCTGGATAACGCACGAGTGTTCATTGATCAATTAACTAATGGGATAGCCTCGCCTCGCTAATTGGGACTGATCGAAGAGAGCAATGTTCCCATCGACGAAAACGGCAATCGCCAGTCGCAAACACGATTCCTCTCGTCTGAGGGCTGATCCGGTTCTCTATTTCTGTAGGAACGTTCCAAGTAAATTTGCTTCGACGATCCAACGAACATCACCGGGTAACGCTTACGTATGTGCACCTTATTCGAGGCTTAACAAACGCCGATCCAAGTTCAATGTCGATTTAATGAAAATTAGTTGCGAATTTACGATCTTCGCGAATTTATTGATTTTATTTATTTGTTAACTTGAGAACTGCACTGTGAAGCAATACATTTTTTATTGGTTTAATTATTAATTTAATTATTTGGATAAATGGCTAATTGAACATTTAATTATTTAAATAAATTACTGATCGAATACTTGATTATTTAGATGAAAAGTAAAAATCAACCTCGAAAGATCGGCTGTTAAGAATATATTTAAAAAAAGATTACAAAAAATTATGTTGATAAAAAAAACGTTTGGGTTTGTTTGAACGGACGAGGTATCTAGATTTTTCTTTCGAACGTCACTCTTAAGGCCAACCTCCTATATATTCATAAAACTATAACTCGTTCCATCTATTCAATGTTGGATATGAGCACATCGAGGTTTTCTCACGATGATCCTTGAAACGACTCTTATTCGATTTGGAAGTTTCTGGATTTTGCATATTAGAGGCGATTGACCGCTGTGGGGACAGTCCCTGAAGTCAAGTGGCTCGGAAATCGACCAACTCGTAATGTATGCCTTCGTCTCTTTCCCTCTCTCCTTCTCTCTCTTCCTCTTCCTCGTTTTGCTCTCTGGAATTCGGTCCGAGGTGTACGAAAATGGTAGTCCCGTGCAGAAACTCGTCCGCCTCATGTTCGTTCGCTTTACCTTTTTTTTTTTGCTCGTTGAACGCAAAAACGAGGCCAGCCAAAAAGAAGTACGAAAAAAAATAGAACGAATGATAAAAACGAAGCAAAAGTAAAAACCCGAGGGGACTGGGTTCGAGGCGATGTGACGAATCGTCGTGAAAAATAGATCAAGGGAATTCCAGTACTTTGGAATTCGAGAAATTGCTTTCATTGGTCCAATGGACCGTCAATCATTGTTTCTTTGCAACAATTATTATCTTGTCACACACGTTTCAGTATGGACGTTTCTTTGCCAGAAAATATGAAGAAAAGCACATTGCGAGTCGTCATTCGATAAAAAATTAAAAAACTCAAAAGGATATTCACAATTAATCGCTGTTAAAAAAAAAAATTGATTTTTTCGTACACTGTAATACTGGGAATACGTGCAGATCGATCTTTGGAACGGAAATATTAATAATGATAATTGAACACGTTTATTACGAACAATTCTCGAATAATTATTTTCTTATGATGAATATTATTATGCTCGAGTGTATTGTATTTTTCTATTCGAAGACTCAACAAATTCTAGATATACCGGTGTCTAGTAAATCCGCTGGTACTACCTTAAAGTGACTTTCTCTTTAGCGAGGCTCGTTGATTAACCGGCGTGAATGAAACTTACGATCGGTACGGTATCCTTAACGACGAGCATATTTTTGATCGTCTAATTAATTCCCTCATTGGATACGAACGACGACGATTCAACGAGAGATTATTTCCCTCGAGACTCGATTAACCGTCACTCGTCGCTGCATTGGGCGAGATGAACAATCGAGCCAAGTGCCATTTTTCACTATTGAAAATACACATTTACCATCCCTCGATTCCTCGTTCCGTCATTCGAACGTCGAATTAGCATGGGAGTCCAATTTTGTTGAGCGATTTATCCGATGCTCACCGTGGTGCATCCACTCTCCGGGAAGCCTCCGGCATCTTCGATGAGCAAAAGCAACATTATCCTCGAGGCAATTGGCCGTCCGGAATATTCGTTGCTATTAATACAATACGGAGGCTTCGCGCATCTCATTAACCCACATTGACCCCGGGTTTTACGAAAGCTTCGAGTGGCTCGTCCTGCTCGTTTTTACGACGTCATTCGAGTGATAATATTGTTACGATGAAACGTGCGATAAGACAGCCAAAAGTGAATCGTCCAGGAATATCAGTTTCCGCAATAGATACGTGGACACGATATTGATGACGTATGACTAGGGACCTCGAGGACTGTACCCGCGCTAAGAATTTCTGCGTAATAATTATTGTTTTATTGTGTCTTATTTTTGCATTATTTTGTTTCTGTATTATTTTTATTATTATCACTGTTATTATTTTATTTTTAATTTCTTGTTTTTTATAATTTATCTGTTTATCATAATTATCTTGCCTCATAGTATACTACGAAACCTACGAGGTTTCTTACAAAAAATAAGGTGACTATGTTTTCTCGAAAAATATAGATTCACTCATAAATATCTGTTTTGTTGTATCTCGTTCTCTTGTGTGACGATTATTGGCAAAGAAAAGGGCCCAGCCTACAAGAGTCACCTTATAATGGGCTCTTAGTTACGCCATTTTGTTTATTGCTCGTTGATACGTTTAGATATGTATATTGGCCATATGCGTCGATGGAACGAAAAGCGTAGGCAGGACTCGTTCTTATTGTTGAAAAGAAAGTTGCCACGTCACGGTTTGGCCCTGCGAGAGGTGTGTGTGGGTCGATTCTATACTGTGTGGACAAGAGCTCGGGGTTAATACTCTCTCCCTTTCTCTCTCTCTCTCACACTCAGGGTCTCCCACAATCTCTCGTTACAACTATCAGTTTTCCCTCTCCCTTGTTTTTCTCTCTGGTTCTACGATAGGCCTATACCCGATTCTCGAGTATTCATTTGTAGTCAGTTCGGGTCAGTAGTTGATAAATTATCGACCGAGATATAAACGATTGGTGTTGAAGCTTCCGATTCGAGCAAAAGGCCACATCTGAATTCCCCGCGATCTCTCGATCGCCCGATCGAAACGCGCCCAGTCGGTACAGCGATTGGTTGCTTTAGGAAGGCGACGACCTACGGCGCCTTTGTGCCTCACCCATTCTTATTTTCTGATGACCATCTCGCGTCAACCATCCACTGCCAACTTTCATCGCTGATGAAATTGGTCTTTGAAGAACTAGGGAATGATGATACAAAATTTTCTCCCTTTTTTTGGTGGGCAAGCCTATGGTTATTCAGCACTTGGGTTTCATTGGAGTTTTCATTAAAGAGCCGTTTGAAGAGTACTCTCTGGAGCTTTCAAAATTCATTTGAAAAAATTTTCAGTTGTAAACGTTCATCTCGATCACGTGTACGTTTTAGTATCGGAGGGAGCATTGGGTTTCCCCAGGAAGGTCACCATGTGAATCTTGAATTCGATTGGATGCCACGAATGAGTATTTTCTCACTATAATTATTGCGGTAGACCGTCTATACGATTTGTAGCCCTTTTTGTGTTGGCTCGAAGGATCGAGAACGGTACGGTTGGTTGTCTCGTTCCTTTCGTTCGTAGAGGAAGAAAAAAAAAAAAAAAAAAAAAAAAAAAGAAAACAAACGAGTAGAACGTCGGCGTAGAAAGAGGAGATAAAAAATGTTGAACCGCTACGGAAGTTGGTCGTATCTCTCAGGGAGGCGGTACTCGTTACAAGCGGACGGGAAGAATCGCGGAGGTAAACGAGTGAATACGAGAAAGATGAGAATGAGGCATCGACTGCGGCAAATAGAGATTAACTTCGGTCGAGCTTGGGAGCGCATAGTTTTCTACCGGTGGGGACTTTAGGTTAGGTTGCCATGTAGAATCGTAATGGATGCGCCCGTGCGATAAATCAAACAGTATTAGCGCTAGTTTCCTCATTACGGGTTTGAGTTAACGGGCGCACACGCCGAGTGTAATACAGAGCTAGCAGTTTCTCGTTTGCCGAGAAACGTGTCTTTGCCGTATTATTAGATCGCTTCGAATCGCTCCATCCGAAAGCGCTCCGTAGAGTGGACGAGCCAGCGCGGAATCGGGCTTATATACTGGTAAAGTCGGGAGTGGGGGTAAAGTCGCGCGGTGGTGGGAGCGCGAGAGAGTGGGGGACGCGCTGCTGCGCAAGCGCGAAGGAGTGGGGGAAGGCGCTGCTGCGCAAGCGCGAGGGAGTGGGGACGAGCTCGTCCCCCACTCTCGCCGCTTATTAAATTCATAAACGGTCCTAACTCGCCTACAATACAGTTTATAAAAAATTTATTTGCATCTGACTCGTGATAGGAGTGTTTCTAACCTTTCTTTCAATTTACTGGCACTTATTCGTCACTACATTTTTCCGATCAAGTTAATATCTATTGTTGGTAAAGATATTTAAACGCATAGTTCCGTTGAATTATTTGATAGAAATTCGTACACTCCTTTTGAATTGAGAATTTTGAACGATTTTGAAATCAAGAGGAAACTATTGAACGTGGAACGACCTGTATAAGAAATTCCACCGAGTCCGGTCACTGTCTTCCCCTCGTATTCGTCTAGAGTTTTAACGACCAAAGTATGCTCGTTTCACGCGCTTTTCTGGCCCACGTATGCACACGCTCGACATCCAAATGCTCTTTTTTCTTCTTTTCACTCAACCGCTCATTTTGTCCCGCTGTATTTCTTCGGACTTTCGTTTCTCCAAGCGTTTTCTAAGCGTTTTTTTATTAATTATCGTTCGTCGGTTCCACAATCAGCCCACAGATAATGCTGCATAAAAACTCGTCTGTGGAATTATTAGAAAGTTTTTAACGCTTTTTTTCGAAAACAATAATTATGGTGATGCCATAAACAAAGTTTTATTTATATTTGTTCCTCGTAGAGAAAAAGACAGTACTGAAACGTGACATCGAAATTAAAAAAAAAAATACGATTCACAGGATTTCATGTGGGAACGACGTTTTTCTGTTTTGTTTTTTTCTGAAATCTCCGACGCATGCGTCATCCAACCATTCGAGTCTCTCGGTACTCTTAGCTTTTATGGCTTCACTTCCCTCCAGCTATCTCCCTTTACTGATTGTACTTTATCATTGCTGCTAATTGAAACATTTTGTTCATCGCTGTCTTTTTTTTTGCCGAGCGTACGCACCGGCGCGAAACCGACCAGCTCTTTTTATACGTCGTCGCGTAAAACGCTTGTACATTTACGAATGAGATGGCCGATACCCGCGGCACTTTTCATGATCTTGGGACCAAGATCGAAGATTAAATGCCTGCCGTGTCGGAGACACGTCGAGAAGGAAATTTGTCGAGTACTCTTGATTTTTGAAGAAATAAATGAAGCCCGAAGAATATCCGGGTCGTTGTCCTTTTCATTGCTGTTACGTCAGTGTTTTTATAGCACAAACACTCTGGTAAATAAGTTTACCAAAATCGACTAATTCTGTTATTCAATGTTTTTTTAAAATTATATTTCAAACAATTTTATATATAATTCGATATTGAATATTTTCTAAAATTCAGTACAAAAACAATTTGAACTTCGAAAAGTAGCTTTTGGTCACTTTGAGAACTGGTATTGATTGATAAAAAAAACATGGACTTTTGCTGACCCAATGACGACATTGAAATTGGCATTTTCGCAACGCAACGAAAATGATTTTTGTTCGTTTTTCATTCATTATTTTTCTTCTATTCCCATTTCGCGAATTTCGTAATTTGAAAATAAATTTTAAAAATAATTTTCATCGACTTCAAAAGCGATTGAAAAAAGTCCCTGCTATAAAAAAATCCCACATTTTAATATAGGCAGATTTATATATTTTTATAGTTTTTTTAAACAATTGAAAGAATACGATAAAAGCTTCTAGCAAACGAGAAAAATGAGGGAAGTCAAATAGATGTTAGCCGAGAGACACGAGCGTGTTTAACCGTGCACATATATGCACTCAGGGTGCAAAGCTCTCGTCAGATAACAACCTCGGCAAACTTAAACTTGGTACAACGCCCATTCGCGTGTCCGTGATAATTAAGCAACGAGCTCGCGCCGATCGTGTTGCATCCTAGCTTAAGCTTTTTGACGACGGCGTCTATATGCGAAAAAAAACATGACAATTGTACTCTTTGCTCCATCACGTGATTGCAATCTTCGAAGTGGCTTCGTGTGCGCAATTACGTCCGTCCTGTGCAACGTGCGATGCACTTACGCCATGCGACAAGAAATAATGAAGAAACGTAAAAAATGCCTGCCACTTACGTAGGTCATTTTAAATGGTTTTAGGATTACGAAATCCACGTATGTGATAAGTGGTGATACGACATAGAATTTCGATATATTTAAAGACATTAAAAATAAAAATTTGAAAAAAGTATTTCAAGGAATTCAGTAAATTAAAGTAGGAAATTAATTAGCTTGATTAAGTAATTAAAATATTTAGTAAATTATAGTCATTTTTAATCCTTTTCGACTTTGAGCTTATGACTGGAAATAGATCCAATGTTGAAAAATTCACCGTGACTTCTAGTCGAAATATGACGATTTCTAAATAGACCTTAACTTTGCCTGACTTTGCACACACAGGCTTATGTTAATTGTTTCGCAGCACGTACTCGTGGCGTCTTAAAAAGCATACGTGCCCGAGTACGAAGTACAGAAGTCTCGTTGTTCGCTGTCCAATTGCAATGGGAATCTCACTGGGAACTTTCTCCGTCTCGTTAGCTCGCCAGAGGAATTGTACGCCCGTCGCCATATAAATACACGTACATTTCCCGTTTCTCGTATTTCTCGGACCAAAAGCAAACCGGTCAATGGATTCCATCGTTCTTACCTGTAATATGAAGTTCCTTCATCGAGACACTTTCGTTTTCAATATTTTTGATAACGAAAGTGTTCGCCGCTCACAGATCCAAAAAAAAACGTAATATCATTTCCCTTTTTTACTAATTTCGTTTCGCAGAGAGCTACGAGAATTCGGCAGTCATTTTGGAAAAATTTTATTCAGTGATTTTCAAAGATATCTAAAATATATAATTTTCGGGAATACGAAAATCAAATTGGATAAATTATGGAAAAGAGTTCTATTCCAAAAATGCAAATTTCAACGGCTCAAAAAAAGTTGTTTCAATGAGGATTTTTGGGTTTGCTTTATTATTTTCGTAAATCTTGAATTCCATCGGGGAACCCAACGCAGGTCTTTAAAATTAAGCCAAGACGAATGTCTACTCTTTACGAAGCACGTTTCAAGAACCGTGACCTGTTGGCAAATCAACGGTTCGTTCGAACAAAAAAGTGAGGACAAAAACAGCCTCCTGATAGTCAACAATGCATAGTTTGTAACGGGTCCAAAGTGGCCATTATACAGAATTATAAAATACCTGGATGGATGTCTAGATTAAGGCGGTACTCCGAGGCTTGCGCAGCATATTAATTCCATAATCTCCAGCAGTAGTCCGAGCGTGCATATCATTTTTTTTTTTTTACATTTCCCCCCTCCTATTATAGGAATATAATGAGGCTCACAGCTGTCCGATTTAATCTCTCTTCCATTTCTTTTCTTGCCTTCCATCTCGCTCTCTTTCTACGTTTTTCGTTTTATCTCGGGCAGATACGGTCAGATCGGTAGCTCGGGCTCGCATTAAGGTAGCGAGGGCACGTACCCGATTATTAGATCGCTCCTTAATCAATCTGTTTTTTTTTCTTTTTTTTTTTCGTTTTTTTGCTGCTGATCGTGCAAACGTAGAAAAACTGTGTTCAACCCTAGGAATCCTAGTGGATAAAACAAATCCCACGTTTTCAGTGAGAAGTTCTAAAATGACATTTCCTTTAATCGTTTCTTTTAATTAATTTTTCGTTTAATTGATTTTTCGTTCATTTACTTCGTCGTTTAGTGAATTTTTCATTTTTTCAAGTTATGCCTCAAAAAATGAAGCATTTTTTTTTCTTTCTCCCACTCTTCTTTTGGATTAATTTAATTATCGCACGCCTGGGTGATTTTTCGACGCCCATAAGCTTGCACGATCGGTCGATACCTCCAACGTACAGTTATCAATATTTCCTACGAGGTGCGCTTATCAGCGGAATATTTCGTTCACCGTTCACCACACTGATATTCTTTTTATTCCCGTAGTTGGAGTTCCACGAATATCCTATTGCTTGAATGTTTATCTTTACTTTTGATATATCGTCGGTGCTCTCGCCAAAATCGTTATGTGCATTTTGTCGAATTTTGTTTTTTTTTTTTCCAAATCGCAACGACGATAACTATATTTGTATGTATAACTTTTAGGGGTGAGTGGTGCTGAGTAGGCATTTATTTATCTTGTCGTATGACATGTTGGTAAACATTGACGTTAATTGTGCTTACAGTTATCAATTGTGCTCTGCAGCATGAGCGCGTTTATATATTTCGTGTGTCAAAGAATTTTATTTCCGTCATTCATTCTCAAGCAGCTACAGATATGTAAATATTAACCCTTCATCCCGACTCATCGGTCGTTTTCGTCTTTGCGTTATTCGCATCAGTAAAAACGTTTTAAAAAATCTGAAAAAATTCATGGAGCTTCTTTCAACTTTCAACTTGAAGCCCCAATAGAAATATTTTCAAAAAAAAAGAAAAAAATTGTTATACTTTTGTTATTGAAAATATGAAGGTACCTCACGAAAAATTACACCTTGAAATTTCGCTTGGGTCGAAAACGACCCATGAGTCGGGATGAAGGGTTAAAAAATTCTAATTCAGTTTCCGCACGGAATTTCTAACGCGTTTTGATCGCGGTTAGAATCGGTGTTTACGGAACGTAAAAACAAAAAGAAACGAGAGTGGTCGACACGCAACGATATCTTCGGTATCGTTCGATCCTCCGAGAAGAGCGATGAAGAGAGGGGTGGAGGGGGAGGGGGGGGAGGGGTTCAGAGAAATATATTACGGGGGCTGGGGAGGGGGGTCGATCCGGAAAATCGATTACACCCGAGTTAACTCCCGCAATTATTATGACCGAGCCTCGTTTCGTCGCTGTCTACCACGTCGCGAGTATACACGCCTTGTAACCTCGAGAGCTTAAAGCGATTTTAAATCCCCGTCCGATATGTCTATCGCGCCCGGCATTATCGGCCCGCGTACATCTCACGGTTGGCGATACAGTTTCTCGTCCATAGTCCTCATGCACGGGCTATGTAAACGGCCCGTTATCTCGAAATTATTACAGAGCGCAGTCGAGAAAGGGGGGGGGGGGGGGGGGGGGGGCTGGAACGTGGAAAAATTAATCGTCATTTGCCATCGATGTTGCGATGCAAGCGAATCATTGATCCGGAATCAACAAAACAAAACCCAATAGCGTTCGAATTTAGGGTAAATTCGTCAACTATTTTTGAAAAATCCTTTTTTTTTATTTTGGTACCGTGGGGTATATGAAACGTTTCCGGGCAAACGCGAGTTCAATTTTTGGATAAAGGAAGAAATGGTTATTTGGAAGGCATCGAAGTTTTGGTTCGAAAGCTTCTGTCAGAAATTCTTTTTTTTTCTTTTTTTTTTTCTTTTTTTTTTGTGGCTTCGATTTGAGAGGATCATTTGATTAGATTGGGTCTCCGGTTTGACCCTGATAAATGCTCGAGTCGCGACTCTCTTCGAACTCAATTTTCAACCCCTTCCAGTCATAGAAAATCGAAAAAAATCGAAAAAAATCCGAACAGTTGAAATTTAAGATCGGTGTTGCGATCGGAAAAGACCCGAAGAATTATTATTAAACGTGGCGAGTATACAGGCGATATCTATGAAACCGAAGGAGTTGAATATCACATGGGAGAATCGTGGGACGTTGGGATCCTGCGAATAATTTATGTTTTTATATATATATATATATATATATATATAAATGATTCTTGTCGCACAATGTTGCCACAACCACAGATTATTACAGAAAGTACGAGGGGCAATGGAAAAAGGTAAAGAGGCTGGGCAGGGGGTGGGGGTTGCTCGTGTAGGTGGGTGTAAATAACAGTGATATGTATTTTGCAGCAAGTATACACCAAGTCGAAAAATACCTAGTGCTTCGCGTGTATAATGATACATTAAATTTAGCCAGGCGAGCGTTCATTGAAATACCATTTTTGGTGAAATGCAATTGACGCGCTTTACTCCGAGATGGGTTATCTTTCAATCATTGTGTTCTCCGTTCGATCGGTCCTTGCGGTATCTCGATATTTCCCCTGGTACGTAATCTTCGATATTCCGGAACTGAGAAATTTCTGTTAGGCGACCGTTAGGATCTAGAAACAAATATTCACATGAGGATCTAGGGACCTATATCTCTATTAGAATCTAGGAAAATTTGTACGCGTTGGGATCTAGGAACATGTATAACCATCAGGATCTTCGGACCTATATAGCCATCAGGACCTAGGATCACGTATCACCGTTAGGACCTAGGGACATATAACCGCATTGGGGTCTAGGAACATTTATTTACACTAGGATCTGGGAACCTTTATAATCATCAGGATCTAGGGAACATATAACCACATTGGGGTCTAGGAACATA
>JAPYZJ010004316.1:0-13954 GCA_030522765.1 Ophioninae sp. B BG-2022a | reverse complement strand
ATTTGCTGAATTCCCGTAGCAGATCATTTCCCAGCAGAGCAAGATTAAATGGGAGTTTTCTTGGCATGCAGTCGAGTTACATAGTTCCTGATAGTTTTTGAGAATAGTTCTGTCAATTTAGCCAAAAAAAACGTGGTTTTTAAAAATATATGTTGATATATATGTTGATATCGATATCCTATAGGTGTGATCTGCTGATGCATAGGTCGGAGTTCCGGGTCAATTTAATGATTCAGAATATAGGTTGATTGATTATAGTGTTCATCTATGCATTTCGCAATAGTTCTGGCTTCACTGACATGAGAAACGAACGCTGGAGAGGAGACGATGAAATGGATTGCGGTGATGAGGTTGCTCGTTCCTTTTTTTTTATGTAATTTAATTTTTTATTACTTTTTGACGCTTGGAAATGGAATATTTGAAGCAATATTTTCGACACCTACGTTTTTCTTCGCTTTTCGTCCAGGCTGAAGAAATGCTGATGCAGCTCGGGATATTTGCTACGTTGAAAAGTTTCTCGAAAATACAAAAGGTGGCGAAAATGTTATTTTTTAATTGTTGAATATTCGATATGTAAGCGTAAAAAAATAATCAAAAACAATCAAAAGATAATTCAAAATAATCAAAAAATAATCAAAAATAACTCGAAAAGACAATTAGCCCAGTTTTGTACAGCAGAGAGAGCTCTATCAAACTCATATTATGCACTTCGTTAAACAACGACAAAAATCGTTGCATAACTGAAGAAAATATAAAAAAACGTTACGAACTTATTGCCCAACGTATTATTTTTTCAAATCACATGGCCATCTGAAAATTATCACCAAGTATAACAACTACACTGAATGATACGAGAGAACCCTTGTCTCCCTCTTTTTACAGTGAGCTGCAACTATGATTGTGCGCTTCCCGTTGCCAGCATCCTTATTACTGAACCCCCTCCCCCCTCCCCTTGTCCCTTCTTATTGACCATCGCTGAACACGTTCAATCAGTTTGCTCCGCTTAATTAACGAGTATACATGTCTATGTGCGTGCAGAGCTCGCTTGTTATTTCGTGTACCGAGAAAAATTAATTTAGTGGACCATGACAATTTAATTTTCACAATAATAATTGGTTATAGCTTCTCGGATAGTTAATACGAAGTACAACGGTTTGCAGCACGCTCGCGTTCTACCACCTGCTTTCTTATTTTCTCCGAAACGATTATCTTCGTTATTCCGAAAGAAGATGTCAAATTTAAACGTTACGTATGGATAGCCAATGGAACAACGAGTCGGCGTTTGCACGCGAGATTCTTTCCCTCTGTGAAATTGTAGTTCATCGAATCACGTGCAATTCTGATGTTGGGCTATTGCACATATTGGCAATATTAGGAAAATACAAAAAAAAAAAACAAACGAAAAATATTTTGAAAGTAGATATATAAGAAACTTGTTCATAATTTTTTTTAAATATTGATTTCTATAAAATTACGTTAAATTGAAGAAAAAAAAGTAGTGAAAAATAATTAATATAAATACATTAATTATTTAATATATTATTTACTATATTAATTATTTGATTAAACTTAATTATTTATAATTACGGTAAATTAAAGTAAACTATTAAGTGAAATTGATGAAATTTAACTTAATAGTTTACTTTTACTTTAACTTAACTTAACAGTGAATAATAATAATAATAATAATAATACATAATTAACAAACGACTCATTTATTATTAACAATGTAACAGAGTTTCGCCTGCACTCTTGGGCTACGGAACCTTACGAATGAGAGAAAAAGCAAAAAAACTTTTCCTCACATTCCAACGATGCGAAGTTCAACTCTCCGTGTATAGATATCTACTCGAACCATGTGGAAATCGCTTGGAATTGCAGCTCGGTAATCTATACGGGATGATGCTCCCGCGTTTGTGCTTGCATAAGGCATAACCTTCGTTGCACCGTTTCTCTTCGAATATCTCTCGATCGCGTACACTGCACATCGCCCCTAATTAATGTTTGATTAAGTCGCGATTAGCCGCACTTACGGTATTCACGATTGATTATCCGACTGTATTGCATATCTGGCTGGTTCGGATCTCTCCGTCTCTTTCATCATCATCTCTCTCTCTCTCTCTCTCTCTCTCTCTCTCTCTCTCTCTCTCTCTTTCTCTCTTCAGTTGTGAGTCCTCGATTCACCTTCTCCGCAGGCTTACGTGCCTCACACAATTAGCGAGATCTGCTTACGCAAAGAGCTAACGAATACCTGGCCCATTATCGTTTCCCAGCAGACAACGTTGCCGGCTATAAAAACCACAACGGATTCGTCACGAATATCTCCAATTAATAAAAGCTAACAAACAAGCCTCGTTTTAACCGTTAACTTTCGTCTTTCTCGCTACTCCTCCTCCTCCTCCTCCTCCTCCTCCTCTTTTCCGTTCCGATCTTTTCCTCCTCGGTAAACACGCGGATCTCTTTTGTGCTTCGCATCTTTTCTTAATCAAGGCACTTGATTAATTTTTATTTCCTTTGAAGGCTGTTTCTACTTTTTTACTGACTGAGGTGCTGCAAAAATGGGATTCGAGTTTGCCTCGTCACAATGCAACGATTTTTTTCCTTTTTGTTTTATATTATAGATATATAGATATATTTGTATATTATAAGAAAGGAAATTTCATTTTGCAAGCTTATCGATAATTGCTGAATAAGAATACGAAATATGTCGATTTCCATAGCTCAAACGAGGTCTGGTATTTATGATACTTGGAAAAGTAAACTTTCGTTGCATTCCCACGATACAGAATTCAACGTCGTCTTTAAAATAAAGAAGTTTCGTTCTCGTGGAGACTCTGGGAGGTATCTCCCTGCTCATGGATGTACACAGATTACTTTGGAGGGAAGCTTTTTTTTATTCTTTCGAATTTCTGCTTTTAGGGATTTTTAAGTTTCCTTTGATGGAATGATATAGTAATAATGAAGAATGATAAAAGAGAATAGATAAAGGAAGAATAAATAATAACGATTGAATAATGCTTTTTGATTTTTCGTTTTAATCATATTTATAGATTTCAATAACAATTTTTTTGTAATTAACGTAAAAACGATGATTTCTATTTGTTTGTTTTCTATTTATCTCCTCTTTTTCTTTTAACCGTTTTTTACGTTAATTACGAAAATTGTTATTGAAATTTAGAAATACGATTAAAATAAAAAATGAAAAAGCAAAGAACTTAACTTTGAAATATCAACACGAGATTTGTACGGAGAAAAAAAAAATTATTTTCTAATATCTCAAATCTCGGTCGGTGATGGATTCGGAAAGGGTCGCCTTGAAGGTTCGGCCCCATAGGACATTCGGAACTTTTATCCTTTTTTCTCCCCCCCCCCCCCATGGTATGTCTCCCTTGGCACTCTCGGCTCTGCCATAGTCACTTCCGTACTCTTGCGTTCTCGAAAATCCAATTTTCTTTCTTCGCCTGGAGGAAATTTTTTTTTCATCCCTTTCCCTCCCCTGTTGACTCGTCTTGGCTATACCGTAGGTACAACTGCACACCGCGTGCCGTCTCGTTTGGTCAGGCACACTTTCTTCATCGTTGTCCTCTTCTCGACTCCAAATCCAATCTGGGACCGTTAAACTTTCCCGAGACCGGTGGTCAGAGGAAAGTGAGAAAAATTTCACCTCACGAAGGGGAAACATCTACCTCAGCACACAGACGTGGATTTCCTCCGTACATGGATTTGCCCGCTGTCCAACTTGACGGTTGCAATGCGGAGCTTTCCTGATTATAGTTTACGATTTTTCTTCACAACGATCGATCGACCGAACCGAATTTTTGTATTTTTTCTTTGTATTTTTATTTGGAAATTGAATTTATTTTTATTTAAAAATTGTATTTATTTTTATTTGAAAATTGAATTTATTTTTATTTAAAAATTGTATTTATTTTTATTTGAAAATTGAATTTATTTTTATTTAAAAATTGTATTTATTTTTATTTGAAAATTGTATTTATTTTTATTTTAAAAATCATAGATAAAAAATTAAAACATTATAATTCGTCATAATTGCAGAAGGGCAAAAAAGTTGAACACAAACCAGAAAAAAATGGGTTTTTTTCAATAATTAAAAAAAACCTAAAACTATGATAACTACGAGTTTCGATGTTTTTTTTTTTCGATATTTCCCTTTTTTCTCACTTGAGGCCTTATTTGATTATCGCGTTGGCAATTTCCCCGAAGACTTATATTGGCATCTCAGGAATTTCGCGAGGTAGGATAAAACGTTGAATTGCTGGATTGGCAGCACGAACCGGGGTATCCTGTCTTAGTCGTCAAACGTGGGTATCTCCTTCTGTGTAATCCGATCCAAATATAAATATATGCTGTTGATGATGCGTGCTGGTGCGTTCGGGAAGAGTTGGGTCCTAACGTTGAGTGGGCTTGGCAAATCGTCGGTTGGAGAGCAGTCGCGGCCATACGGTAATGATAATTAATCGGGTTAATCGGTACGGTCGAGCTATACCGCCTCGTTTCGCCCATTGCCATCTGGCACGATCCGGGCTACGACGCGGTCGCGAGTACTACTCTTCAAGCTGTTAACTATAGGACCAAAACCCAGCTCTCTTTTCCTCCTTTCGTTTGGCTGTTAAATCCCTCGCTCCAAATTCTCCATCCACTTTTCCGCCATTTTTCGGCGATAATTATGCGCTAACGAGGTCGTAGAGGAGACTCGTTAATGGCGTCTCACCGCGACGGATGACACATTCTTTCGTGAAGTCGCGAACCTTCCAACGACTCAATTATTCCGGCATAGCTTTTTGACATTGAATTATGTCGGCTCCTTTAAGGTAGTCTCTGCATGACTTTCCTCGTTAGAAAGAAAATTAATTTTTTTCGTCCACTGTTATACAGTAGGTCAGAATTACGTCCTCGAAAATTTAGCATACGAAATACGATGGTAATTGATTTATTGGATCAACCAATCAAACCCAAACAAAAATATGAAATCAATGCATAAATCCAAACTTATTCTATCATCAAATCAGCACTTGATACGAGATTGATCTCTACCAAAGTTTATCAAAAAAATGGGCTTGAAAAAATAGCACAGTTGAGAGACAGCGAAATTTTTCCTCAACTTGTAATTTTTATTACTATCGATATATATATTTTATTAGTATTACTGATAAAGTCATATATCGCACATTCGTCGTCGATTGCTGAATAAGCTTTTTGAAAAATTGATGATTTTGAAAACTTAAATTAAAAAAATACATTAAATATTGATTCATGGTCAAATGTGATGGAAAAGTGATTTTGGAAAAACGGTGAAAAATCATATATTGGTTGCCGACGATGCAAGAATGAGCCCTCGAAAAAATCGAAAACGGACAGAGCGTCGTTCGTCGTCCACGATTTAAATGCGTGCTGCATTCTTTCACGTGGAATTTGTATTCGGCTCACGATCCTTTCGTAGCAGGATAAAATAAGAGCGGCGCGGGTAAAATCGCATTTGGACTTTCAGTCCGTATGTGATATTTTTTCTTCTCTGCTTTTTTTTTTTTTTATCATCACATAGACGCCGAGTGATTAACGATATTCCAGACACGTTTCTCATTCGAGCAGCATTGATCGATGTCAGAAGAGTAAGACATTGCCTGTACCCATCATAATAGCATCAGCAGATGTGCGTCCTGCTGAAAAGTGATTTTCTCGAAAACGAGATGTTTCCACCACTGAAAGCAATCAGTCGCCTCGTTATACCGAGATATTTCGATTTTGGCGTGTACAGCTCGCGCGAAACTCATATTTGCATTTTTGCCTCTTCGCAATATCCCGCGAATTTTCCTATCGAATAATACATCAGTGCCCACTTTTTTTTTCTTCATGTTTTTTTGCTTTTCGGTTTCGTACAGAACAGCGCTTTTCGCATTTCCGGTTCGTTCGGAGGAATCTTCTTTTTTTTTGTGAATTTTGTTTTTCCCGTACTGCGAGTTGCAATTTTTTCGACGCATAGCCACTTTTTCAGTCGCCCCAGCCGACGTCGGTTCTTACGGTAATATCCGGGATTATGAGCGTGCGAACGCCTCGGTGCCTTCGTTTTTTCCATCTTTTTTTCTCCATCTCTCATTTTCCGTATTTTGCTCTTTTTATCTTACCTTCTGCCGTTGCACGAGCGATGGGCCGAAGGGGAAAAGGGGGGAGGGTTCTCCAGCTTGGCGTCTCTTCTCTCGCAATGTGTAGTGTATCTGGATATGACACAGCCTCCTCCAATGCAACTTGGTCCCAGCCCTCGCCTCGTCTCTTGGACCCAATTAAAACGGCTTTTCTTCCGGCTTGCAGCTGTTGCAACCGGTGGAAAAAAGTTTGCGAATTCGGGAGCGTGGAAATTCACTTCGTTTACTCGAGTCGGAAGGAAAAGTAAGGAGTGAGATGAAATGAGGGAGTGAGAGTCAAAGAGAGAGAGGGAGTGATAAGGGGGAGTGGGGCTGCTGATAATGTTCCACGTGGAGTGAGGGTAAAAACAGTACACTCTGTTTTTTATATTCCCACCGACCTTTCCGACACTCGTTTTTCCTCTTTCCCCTCTTCCGCTACCTGCCTCCTTTAACTTTTTTACTTTGGGATTCTTTTCTTTTTTCTTCTATCGGAACTCTTGACGATTACCTTACAACCACGAAAAATTGAAGAGTCTTTCGCTGTACGCGAGTTTGGAAAATTTGGGTTATGAGGGAAAGTCGTTTCGAAAGAATGGTGAATTGAGGGATCAATGAAATATTCGTTTGGACGTTTATTCATACGTGTGAATAAATTGTTGTATGTATAAATAAACATTTGAACGTACAAATGAATATTTGTACTTATAAATAAATATTTGTACGTATAAATAAATATTTGTACGTATAAATAAATATTTGTACATATAAATAAATATTTGTGCATACGAATAATATTAAACAAAAAAACTTTATTAATAATTATTCAAAAATAATAAAATACGAAATAAAGAGTTCAAGATTGATTTTCAAAAATTTGTCAAATAAGATCTCTCCGATACCAACCTGAAAGATCGGACCAGCAATTCATTACTCATTAATCGATTTGAATTTCTCATCTGACAAAAAAATCATGGAATCGAAAATTAAAAAAAAAAACGGTTGAAAGTTGCATTGAATTTGCGGGCTCTCAAGGACGTTTGAGTTAGAAACGATACGTATGCGCAAGAATGAGAAGGGTACCTACTTGAGGTCTAAGAGCACTTCCGTGGTTGAGGGTTAGCGTGTGTATACCACGGAGGGCGATGTAACGGTTGATTAAGAGGTCACGCCTTCGAGATGTTCGTGCACTTTCTGCGTCGTATATCTCAACGTGTATAAATAAATACAGGCGTGTTGGTGTGCGAGTGGGGGGGGGGGTGAAAGTATACAACGTACTCATGTATCGCTTATGAAAAGCTTTTTACGAATGAGAAGACGATGATCGGCTGGAAGGGTAGTTATAATTCCCTATACGTATAAGAGGGTATTGCTTATGTGTGTAACGACATTCTCGATTACACCCTGCACTCATCCTCCCTTTCTCGCGATTCCCTTTTCTCTTCGTCTCTTTCTCTCTCTCTCTCTCTCTCTCTATCTCCCTCGCCCTGCCAGGTCCCATCGTCATCATTGGGACGGGCTGATACTGTTGAGGGCACAAATTCTCGAGTCTGCCGTGCAAGTGGCGAATGCGAGCATGCTTCAGTGGCTATATACAGGGTGACTGGTAATTCGATCTATTCCTTGAGCAAAGTTCTAGGGATCATGTATGTGGAATGAAGTGACGTCGACTCGTGTAGAAAAGTATCGTTTGAATATTTAGGATGGAGAATTTGGGTTTAGTTGTTTAATTCATTGTTAATTTAATTAATTGTTGAATTTTTATTCATTAAATGAATAAATATTTATTTATTCAATGAATTATTAAATATGTATTAATTTGATGAATTATTCAATATTTATTCATTCAATGAATTATTGAATGTTTATTCATTTAATGAATTATTAAATACTCAGGGTGGATAATTTGTTTTTATTATTTAATTCATTATTCATTTTTTATAACGAGGCAAAATATTTCTCATTTTTCACTTTGTTGCATAATTTTCTCCACAATTAAAAATCTTCGATCGTTAATTTGAGTTTCAAAGTACCGATAAGAAAGAATACAGTTGGTTCATTCTTCATAGTCGAAATTTGTCAAAATGTTTGGGTTTCCAAGTTTTCACCACGATATTAACAGTCATGGTGTCATATCCACTGATTTACGACTTATCAGCTTTAATGCGCGGTGTACCGAGCGATAGAGGATAGGATGAGAGAGGTATTAGTGTAATCTGACTTTCCTAATTTTCAGCGATATGGGTATTAAAGTTAACCGAATCTGTATTTCCCTCTTGCCATCTACCTCAACGAAAATACCTCAACAATCATACAAATCTTTATTATCATAACCTAGAATTCCAATATTTAAAAAAATCGTCAGTCGCCAAAGATCTATAGCAAAAAAAATCAGAAAAGAAAATTCGTTGCAACGATACTTCAATTCCATTCTAAAATACCCTTGCCATCCTGAACAATCGGATGATCCTCAAAGCCGAATATCTTCAACCCGATCTCTTGCATAAAGAGAAAATCTCCCATGAGATATTTTGTTGGAAACAATGTAAGCGGTATCATCCAGCAAACAGTATTATCCCTATGCTTACGACCTTCAGTAGCCATTCTCCACGAGTGGGAGTAACTCATTGTTTGCTGGCTATCAGGCAGGGGTCTAGGGGTTGTTTCTCCAATGCAAGCTGGACATGGAACCGAAAGGGCAGCCGGCTAATGCGTTCGCACCTCCTGACGTATAACCCGGTGCTTGATGTATGCGCCATGGTGGCTTCGTGCGATAGCTGCCTGGCACATTGGTAGCCAGTAGTTGCCATGTACCTATACGGGGGCTATAAGCGTCTGGTCTCATACGTATATTGGGTGGTTACTACACATAGTTGGGATTGATGCACTTCAACATTAGTGTATTGGGTCAAGCGCTATCCAATGTACCTATGTGGAGTTTGGCCCCTATCTCTCTCTCTCTCTCTTGATCTGTTAGTACTGTATGGGCGTACATCATCCTAGATGCTCGTCCCTCAGAGATTTCCGATAGGCAGCCACTCTCGAATCGCTTTCTCCCAACGAGTATCTCTACCGGGCATGTTGCATCACGTGTAATCCGGGACACGCGTCTATTATTAAACACACGGAATGCTGTATAAACTTTGCCATGTGTGTGTGTCGAGAGCTGGGAGAGAGTAAAAGGCGGATTAGAGACAGTGTAGGAACCTAGAATAGTGAGAACAGAACGTGAAGAAACGACGCGAAGAACGCCGGAGCCACTGTGGTCGATGGCCTCGGAAGGTCGTCCACTCTGCCATTGATTCTTCTCGGCTTCGCAGGTGCGGAAAGCCCGGTAACTCTCTCTTCTCTTTCACTACACCTTTGCCGTGTCTAGGTACTATTGGATCGTATGGAACCTTCCACGTGGGTTATTTATTTCCACAGCCCAGAATTCGTGTTTGTCATACGCGTTGGGTATATATAAACAACTCTTCGAGATTTCTTGATTTTTACAGTCTTGAACGATCCAATTAAGTCAATTTGAATTACTGGGGGGAAAACAGGATGGAACGAACGTAATTGTTGCGTGGATACACTCGTGCAGTTTTTGTTGATGGTTCTTGATGTATCATTATCGTCGTTATGCTCATGGAATACCGGCCGATGAAACGATCTTGTGGGTTTAACGTACCTATCCACTGCCACCTGTACGGATATGTCAGGGACACTCCGAGTTGACTTGGGTTTAGTTACCTTGGAGATCCGATAGTCCGAGTCGGCGAAAAAAATTATTTTGCAAAAGTATGGAAATTATTTGTTACAGTTTTTTGGATATAAATTGAGTGATATTATTTGTAGAAATTGTTTTGATGGAAATATATATAAAATAATTTGTTTGGGTTCGTTTTGACAAAAATGAATGAAATAATTTGTCTGGGTTTGTTTGGATTAAAATGAATAAAATGAAAAAATTTTTTTCGCGGGTACGTAACTCCGTAAAATGACAATATTTCTGGATAATTTTAGAAAAAGGGATTTACGAGACGATATTTTTTTATCCTTTTTGTTTATCTCCCCCGTCACTTTTTTCATCCCTGTTCCTTTCTCTACTTTTTTTTACGACCCTCGTAATAACCTGTTGTTGGAAAGCGGCTTCAGCGCGATTGAGAATTTTTTTTACTAAAGTCTTTCGATGCAAAAAAGCAAAACCTGCTTTACCGTGCATCCTGAGCTTCGGTGTGTTCTTCGGTCGGGGGATCTTGCGGCATGAACATCATTGCACAAATTGCGTTACGCGAAAGCTGTTCAATTATGCGTCGTGCGTGTATACGATGAGAAAAAAAAAACGTCTCGTATCCGGTGCGCTGTCATCCGTACAGTCGCCTCGTATAGTTCGAAGCGTGATGGAAAAAATCGATCGAGTTTAAAAAAAAAACTTTTTCAACTGTACATTGAATTATTCAATTAAAAAACCTGATATGTTTCGATCGTGCGAATTAAACAGAAAAAAAATCGTTCAGTTTCACCACTTAAATAAGAGAGTTGGAAAATTGTCTTTTAGTACAATCGAGATGGAATCAAAATTCAGTTTTGTATTTTTATTTTTAATTTTTTTTTTATTTGAAAAATTGGGAGGAATATTTGACGGAAACGAACCGTTTAGGTATCCAGGACGTTGTCGTTAGTTATTCCATCAACCGTATACCTGCTCGTTCTCGTTTTACCCGTTTGTCAAAATATTCCGGAGAATTTTTCACACTCGGGTTCGTTACGTTTCGATTTTCAATGAACGTCCGCGTTTAGACAAATTTGGTTCAGCATACGTGTCCGGATCTCGAATTTCGAGACCAGAATTTTACACAAAAATTTTTGGTCTCCCTTCACTCCCTGCCCCTTTCTCGTTTCTCCTATGAAAAAAAAAAAATCGTCGCGGGGAGTAAAGCGCGACAGCCGGCAACGAGTTTATCGTCGACGACGTCAACCCCGATAAATCTCGCGGAGGGTTTGTCCTCGTTAGCGATCGGAAACGTGAGACCGTGCGAAACGAGTAACTCACTCCACGTACTTGGAATTTATATCGAAAAAAATCGAACCCTTCTCTCTCTCTCTCTCTCATTGCCACGCTCTTTATCACTCCGTCTCTTTTTCGTCGGCATTATCGATCGCCCTCAACGCGAGTGACGCAATTCTCGCCTCGCTGATTTCCGATTCGTACTTTACGACATCCTTCCCCCCCCCCCTCGTTTCTTCCCCACGCCAAGTTCCTAAGTTAGCCTTCGTCCTCGTAAGTCGATATCTTTTGGTGGGCGATGTGAACATACGCTCGTTTGTTGAAGAGCAGCATCGTTCCAGCTCCATCCCTCAATTTCTTTCGAATGATGGAATATTTCACATTTCGTAAAATGGGTATGAAGTTTGTTGCCGCGCAACGAAAATTATGTATCGTCACTCTAGAATGGGAACCTCGTATGTACAGAGATCCAAACTTCACAGGAAAGGAAAAAAAGGGTTAATTTCGTCAATGTTTAAAATATTTTTATGTGCTTTTGTCTCATGTTTTGAATGATAAAAAAGACTATTAAAACCAGGTATTATAAAATACGTGGTTTTTATAGGATTTTTACCAAAAAAAAAAAAGATTTTTTGCCATACGAGGTATTCATTCTACAGCGACGATATACATTTTTTTAAATCGAGTGATAAAATGCGGAGACGGCAAATATTTCGATGTCTTAAATGGAGCTTGCTCCTTTAGGGATTTAAGGGTTGCGGCTTGAGGATCTTACTCCTTTAAGGCTTCAAGGTTCTCCATAATTCGTCGAAGGATACGAGCGGAAATGGCTCTAGTCATGAATGGTGATCGAGAATCCCTCGCTTTGATGGAACAACCTTCATGACTCGGCGCTGATAGCAAGGGAATTAATTACACTGGCGCTACGATATTTTTCTTTTTTTTAAATTTATTTTTTAAAATTTCTTTTTTTATGCCGATATCGCTGATCGTTAAGTACCGAAAATTCATCGAAGCGAGCTCTCGTCGTGATCCCTGAAGTGCTAAAGGATTTGGACGCGTTTGTGACTTCTTTCACACTCCACACGACTCAATAATCACAAGTGCGGCTTGTAATCGGAACTTCGAACGGCTCTACATTCAATTAAATTTCCAAGCAGGTCGCGCCAGCTCTCTTATCGCTTCTCTGTTTATAGGCGCTTTAATTGACGCGTGTACTCGATTGTGTTCTTATTGTACGATCGCTCAAACGAACTACCACGGGTGCTGAGAGTTTGTGAAAACCGGATTTAGCGGAAGCCCCAAAAAGTCTTCAATGTTCCTTCATGTGTCTGAAGT
Organism: Ophioninae sp. B BG-2022a; assembly: GCA_030522765.1. Lineage (NCBI taxonomy): Eukaryota > Metazoa > Arthropoda > Insecta > Hymenoptera > Ichneumonidae > Ophioninae sp. B BG-2022a. Next base: position 1,483 of record JAPYZJ010004316.1, on the reverse strand, counting down.
TTCCATCGTTGGTTCCCAACGAAATTTTTTTTTTCAATAATCTTTTTTTTTTTATACGCTTAACAAGCTAAAAGAAGCTTATGACCAAAAGGAGGAAGATTTTCATCTCCGGAACCTATCCTTATAGAGGGGTAAAGGTGAAAAAAAATCATATTTCCGGCTGAATTGCAATAATCGTTTTTTTTATTGGCGATGTCTTTTTTGTGGATAAAAATAAACTTCAACGAATTTCATCCCCCGGAACTTACGTTTATCGGGGGATGAAAGTTGAAAAAATTGTATCTCGCGTGCAATATCTATAATCATATTTTTTCACCTTGTCGATTTTCCAGCATTCGAGGGAAAAGCTCTTTTTTCCATGGTGCGAATTTTTTATAATTTTTTTTTATTATTCTTCGTCAGTTGTTGCTGACTTTTTTTTAGGTCTGATGACTCTCGATATAAATCAGGGTCCAACAAAAAATCGTTTTCGTTTTTAAGAGCTACAAACCTCCGAGACACCTGGCTCACTGTGTTTCGTTTAACCTGCTCGTCGTATGAGCGACGAGTCGTAAAATCCGACAATCGATAACGTATGCTGTCTTATCGGGGAAGTCGCGATCCGGATCTTGACGCGGCGTTGCATAGCTATAGAAACAATTCCAGAGCATATATATATATAATCTTTTTGAGTACCCAAAGATTAGGCTGAAAAAAAATGAATCAACCTTGCCGTGAGACGAGAAATCATTTCACCCGATGGACTCTCTTTCACGCAGACATTCACACCTTCCTGTACATGGGTTATTTCGAACGACGAACGGATCTTTCTTCTCAAAGATAACTCACGAGTATGACGTGTATTTTATCAGTTTGCACTTTATTAGAGACTACAAATATTGTTTCACTCTTATTATTGGTAATTGTATGGTTTCGTTGAAATGTCAGATAATATTAATTTTATTTCAACTTTTCGAATATGTCATATAGGATTTAACGATTAATTTTTGTTTGGGTTTGCTCGTTCGGGTTAACATTGCAGCCGTTTATACTACTACGAAAATCATATTAAAAAGTCAATCATTTTTCTATTTTGTGTGGTTGTTAATGACGCGATAATATTTCATATTTAGTTAAAAAATTATTTAAAAATAAAATAACTTTCATTTATCGCACAGCACATTTTGTAAAACTTTTTTAATGTCGAAACTTTCAATCGAATTGTTTATTAATATCAAATATTTAATTGGAATGCAATTCTTCCATTATTTATGGTCCGAGAAAAATGTTTTGTTTCCTTTAACCCTTAAGCGGACGGAAACTTTTCAGTAGAGCTGAAATATTAAAACTTTATTACACATGTTTCATACATATTCCGCGAAAAACTGCGAGCATACATAAATGTTTTTTTTTTTTTTTAGTTTTTTCGGGTAGACCGGAAACACTTGCGATTCAAATTTAGTCTATGAATAATTTATGAAAAACACGTTAGGTCGAATTGCAT
>JAPYZJ010004315.1:0-13955 GCA_030522765.1 Ophioninae sp. B BG-2022a | reverse complement strand
AAAGAAGCAAGAGATTTTAGCTTTGATCACATCTTCTTTGACCCTAGAAGAGATTGCTCTGCAAGTGGGGGTTTCTAAGAGCACAGTTTTTAAGATTTAAAAAGCTTTTGTGAAAACAAGCTAATAAGTTATTTTTTTTTCAAAAGTTGCATTCTTGTTCTAGTTGTTGAGTCTAATGCCATAACAAATATCTTTTTTTCTAATATGTTGCAAAAGAAGTTCTTTTATTTGATCTATTGCCAACCTCCTGATTTACAAAATTGTATGCAACAACTTAAAAGTATTTGAAGTTGTGAATCTTTACAGAAAAAACTAAGCAGTAGCATTATTTTTTATTAAAAACTATTATTTATCCTACATTATTTTTTCATTAGTAATTTACTTTTTGTTAAATCAATAAAGGATTATAGATCATTTGTCTATTTGGCTTTAAGTTTTGTTTATAAGTTGCCTTTATATACTTGAATTCTTTGCAACTTATTTTTTTCAATATCTCAAATCTAATATTCATTCTTAATGAATTCAATAGTTTTCCTTTTTTTATTAAATTTTCGATATTTATGTTTAATTAATCTATCTTTGCACTAAAGTTTATGTTTTATCTAATAAATGAAATTCATATCTATAGATGTAGATTATGCCTAGCAACAAATGACCAATAACAATGTTTTATAGTTTATTACAATAAAAACTTTAATTTCTAATTTTGTTTCAGAAATACTTTCTGAAGATCAAAAGCATCAGTTTGGCAACATGTTTTGTCTAAGATTTATCACATGACTTTCAATAAACTAATACAAAGTTTTTGAGTTAAGATGTTTAATTTTATAGATTAATTTAAATGAATCAATATTATTTATTTAAATTTTTTAATTGTTTTGATTGATTAAAGAAAGCTAATTAATCAATTTCTACAGCTCTTTTTGCCCAAACAACAGTGGTAGAAGCTGCCCAAACAAAGAAATCAAGGTTTTATTCCAGCACTTTTGTTTTTAAAAGTTTGTTAGATATTTTATAATTTCATAACAGAGATTGTTTATTTATTATTTGCAAGTATAAAAACAAGATCAAAAATATTTTTGATAAAACCAAGCACAAAGTTAATCAATCAACAATCTATTTATTTATTTAATAAACATTTCCATTGTAGCCCTTATGAGAATAAATAAAGCACTGATCCAAAGCTTTATAGCAGAATTTCTATGCTCATTTATTTTCGGATATACCGTATATGCAGCGATATTGAATGCAAAAAATCCAATATACACAGCAACCCAGGTTTCTGTTCCCCTGGCCATCGGCTTCTGTGCGATTGCCATCATCTACACATTTGTTGACCATACTGTATGCCATTTTAATCCTGCGATCACACTGAGTGCCATAATAACATTGAAAATTCCATTTTTGATTGGGATAGGCTATATTATTGCACAGATTGTAGGATTTATTGCGGCAGTAGGAATGGTCATCTGTAACTTCTCATTAGGATATAACAGCACAATAAATGCCATAGTCCCAGGAAAAGTCGATCCCGACACCACAAACACTGGATTGTTTTTCACAGAGTTTGTACTCACAGGGATTCTTGTGTTTGTTGCGTTTGAGAACGGTATTAACTCCAAAAGAAACCCAAATCATTCATTTTATGGAGATATGGAGCAGGTAGATAGAAGTATTGTGGTTCCACTGACCATCGGACTAACTCTAGGATTTCTGGCGTTTTTGGGCTCTTCTACATCCGGAAGTGTCTTCAATCCTGGGTTAGTGTTTGCAAGCAATGTTATAGGAGGAACCTGGCCTTTTGCTTGGCAATTTTATGTTAGTCAGTTTACTGGAGGTCTTCTAGGGGCTTTAATTCAAGTATGGATACTCTTTAAGTGAATTATTAAACTATACCTTTGAACATTCTGTTAGTTTTTAGCCCTGTAATAATAATATATATTTTATGCGTTTTTAGAAAATTCACAGTTTGTTAGTTTATGCTCCAATTAAAATTATTAATCAATACACAGAATATAGTTGTTTCTGAAGTTAGGAGGTATTAAGGAGCATCTATTTGTTTATTTTCTAGGATGCAATAAGCACCAATAAATATTGCTGTTTAGATTCTAGCTTAAAGCATATATTCAAGTCTTAGGCTCAATAAAGAAGGTGCTTTGTCAGTTATTTAAGATTCCACTTAGATTGTTCCATGTTCTACGATATTTTTGAGAGGACTTGGAATGTTGAATTGCATCGTTATAGAAACTAAGAACTAAAGAAAAAGGAGGCTCAACCAATAAGTTCACAGTTTTTGTTTGACTTGCCCCTAATTTCTAAATAAGAGAATAGGAGGTCCCCTTAAATGTCCATGGACAAGAGGATTTCAGAAATAGAAAAACAATTGAAAAAATATTCTATCAACAAAAAAGCATCCGAAGACCTAAGGTCAATCAGCTTCAACATAAAAGAGAGAATTAGGATCCTAGACAGCGTACATTCTGAGCTTGTTTCGATTTCTGAGGAATTGTACTACTACGATATGATTGATTATCTAGGAAACCTTAAGATTGACAGTTTAAACCTCAAGCAGTGCATTATCATTCTCAAGGAGCTGGAAAATGCCAGTATCAAGTTTGCAGCCGACAAGGATGAAAGGTATATGCACTTGTGTGACAAAACTCACAAGAGAGTGACAGCCATATGTGTAAATATGGGGAAGGAAATAATAAAAAACAAAAACCACGACCAGATATTTGTTGAGTTCTTCAGGTCCAGCCCCGAAGAAGTGAAGCAAAAGTTTTTAAAATATTATTTTAATGAGCAAAAAAAGATACTGGGAAAAGCCTTGAAAGCCGCTGCTGAAAATCTTGGAAAAACATGGCATTTACTTATTCTTGGAGAGGTAACACAATTTAAAATCATATTTGGGGACATTTTGGATGAGAGCTACGAGAGTCAGCCTACGGCTGTGGAGCACCTAAAAGACTTTGATCGATACATCTACGACTTGTTTGAAGATTCAATTTTTAATCAAAAAAATGAAGAATTAGCAGCCAGCATATACGAGAGGACCTTAGCAGAGAATAATGACTCAATAGAAAGCAAGATTTTTGTGATGATATTTAAGCTGTACAAAAACTCATCAAATAGAAATAATCAGTGTATTAAGTCACAAGCATACATTGAATTGTGAAGTAAGGCTATTAACTTTAAATAAAGAGTGTTTGATTCAAACGGACAAAAACATGTTTTTTTAGTTTTATTTATAAATAATGTTAGTTAGGGCTTCTGTATGCCTACGAATATCAGGCTTATTCCCACATTAAATAAAATAACAAAGCACATCCCAAATGGGAAATACAAAGCAATACATTTTCCTAAGAAGTGATTTGAAGAGTTATTCTGTCGGTGCCTTGGTAGCCCAAGGATCCCACGCGTCTATAGCAGCAATTGAAAAGTACCACGATCATCCCCAGACAATGTCTTATGTTAAAGACTTGGGAAATATGACAACTGTAGTGTATCAGATAACTGAGAATGATGTAGAAACAATAAAAAGCAATCTTGATATGCTAGAAATTGGATACTACGAATGGGTTGAGGATGCAGACATTGTTACGTGCATTTGCACTAGACCGATAGACTTATCCAACAATAAGTGTTTTATTGAAATGAAAAAGACCCTAAAATTGTTCAGATAAGCTTGGTTCTTCAACAAAACTTGCTAAGTTCAGAGAGAAAAGAACGTCAGTTGCTGAGTATCCATGCTCAATCTTTTTTAAATAAAAAGTCTAAATTAAGCTTAAATTTTCATAAGTCTGTTTTCTGTGAAAAAAATTCCTCAGCCCATGTCAACACAGCAATTTGGAATTGTTGCTAAAAAAGAATGCAATTTCCATGATTGGTACACCCAAGTGATTTTAAGGGGAGAGCTTTTAGATTATTACGACATCAGAGGATGTTTTATAATGAGACCTGCCTCAATGTTCATCTGGTCACAGATAAGGAGCATGTTTGAGTCACACATCCAGAAAATGGGTGTGCAGGAGTGCTACTTCCCGATGCTTGTGTCAAAGAAGAATCTCGAACTAGAAAAGAACCATCTCGAGAACTTCAACCCAGAGCTAGCATGGATTACCAAGTGCGGTGAAAAAGATCTTGAAGAACCTGTCGCAATCAGACCTACGTCTGAGACTATAATATATCCAGCCTTCTCTAAGTGGCTAGGATCTTACAGAGAGCTTCCTCTCAAACTGAACCAGTGGTGCTCTGTTCTGCGGTGGGAAGTCAAGTCTACCCTGCCTTTTATAAGAGGAAGAGAATTTCTGTGGCAAGAAGGACATACAGCCTACCACAAGAAGAATGATGCAGAGAACGAGGCGATGGAAATATTGAACTTGTACAGCAAGGTTTATGAGGAACTTCTGGCAGTGCCAGTTGTTAAGGGGAAAAAGTCTAAAAAGGAAACTTTTGGAGGTGCTGAATACACTTTGTCGGTGGAAGCTTTTATTTCAGGAACAGGAAAGGGCGTACAGGCTGCTACTAGCCATCACCTGGGACAGAATTTCTCAAAAATGTTCAATATTTCGGTTGACGACGAAGGCGATCGGCAGGATAGAATGTTTGTATACCAGAACTGCTGGGGACTGACTACCAGATCTATTGGAATAGCAATAATGATACATTCAGACAACCGAGGATTTGTGTGTCCGCCTAGAGTTTCCCAAATTCAGGCTGTAGTTGTTTTGTGCGGGATAAAGGCAAATACCACACAAGAGGAGAAGACCAGGTTAAATAATTATGCTTTGGATGTTCTAGAAAAGATCAAGAAGTCCAACATTAGAGTCCACTTTGACGACAGAGACAATATCAGTCCAGGCTACAAGTTTAATCATTGGGAACTGAGAGGAGTGCCTCTGAGAATTGAAATAGGATTCAAGGACATGGAAAAGGGTGAGGCATGTATAGTCAGGAGAGACAATCTCTCAAAGATGCAGTATAAGGTTGCAAATATTGTCGATAGTCTGCAAGAATCTATCGATACAATGCATAAAGACATGTTTTCAAAAGCATTGCAGGAAAGAGAAAAAAGGACGAAAATTGCCACTGACTTTGAGACTATGCTCGGGCATCTCAACGATAAGAACATTGTACTTGCACCTTGGTGCTCATCTGCACAATGCGAAGATGAAATTGGAGAAAGAACGACTGTCAGAGAGAACGGAGAAGTTACCTTGATGGGCGCAAAGTCTTTGTGCATTCCTTTTGAGGCAGCTGTCGACTACAAAGGCATGTGCTGCATCAGCTGCAGCTCAGACGCGCAATGCTGTGCTTTGTTCGGCAGGAGCTATTAAAATTTAATTAAACTGCTTTTTTAATCTGTGATTATTTTTAAAATATTTGCTTTTCATATCAGAATGTTCATATCAGAATATTTTCTGGCAATTGAACTGACTAGCAAGACTAAAAAGAAGAGTATTTTGGAAAAAGAAAAATAAAATTATGTTTGTATTAATCAAAACTTATCATATGTTCTGTCTTTGAATAGTTTTTTATTACCAAATCAGAGACAAATTTGTGTATTTTTCTATTTGGTTATTCTCCGATTTCCAAACAGCATGCTTCTTATTCGTTCCTTCTGAACCAATAGAAACTATTTCTAAATCTCATTTTTATTTGCTAAGCTTGGTTTTAATTTGCCAGCAATTTATTTGAAAAAATCTGATTGGTCCCCTGATCTCAGAATTTAAATTTTTTATAGGGTGACCGTTAAAAGGAGCAATGGATTACCAAGAAATCCTAAAATCAATACAAGCTGAAATAAAGCCAAAAATCAACTTTAAAAAAGAACTTAAAACAGTGCAACTAATAGAAGAATACGTTGATGCCTACGAGCAGTATCTGCACGAAGTTTCAAACACCAAGACCTCCGTTATCAACGACAGTCCGACGCATGTAAAAGAGGAGAATGTCAGCATACCCGAAGAAGACATCAGCTTCCACAGCAAAATCAAAAGTTTCATCGATGATGTAATAGATAAAGGCCTCAAAAGGGGAATGGACGATGATTTAAAGTCTAGAACGATAGCTGGAATAGCACATTCTGTCCTGGGCAAGTGTTTTCTAAACGGGATCTTTGGGTGTATGAAAAATTTGGAAATAGCGGTGGAAAATTTTACCAAAAGCGTCATTTTTAAGAATCCTACAGGCACCTTTGAGCTAGCAAGATGCTTTGAACTGGGAATAGGAACAGAGAAGGACACAGAGAAGGCCTGCATGTTGTACAGGGTTAGCTACAAGCTAGGATATATCAAGGGACTGCATAGGTACGGAATACTGCTGATTAAAGGCAACAATTACATCAGAAAGAGCATTCTAGACGGATACTACATGCTCAAGCAGGCTACGCAATTGAAAGAAAGAGTTTACATTCTTCAATACTACGATCTTGGGATGCTTTTCAAATCAGGCGCTTGCGATATTTTTAACGATCCGCAGTATGCTTTTCAGATCTTCAGCGCTGGCGCTTCAAAAGGCTGTAGATATTGCCAGTATAAGCTGGGAGAGGAATGGCAGGCGGGTGAAATTGTTGAAAAAAACCTGGAAAAGGCATTTCATTGGTACAGGATATCGGCCAAGAACAACCTCTCCGATGCACAGTTGAAGGTTGCAAAAATTTTATATGGAATCGAAACAGCATCAAATATCCAGAACGACGTTAATAAAAAGCTAGAAGCAATATCCGAGGGGCAGGTAGATCTAAACGATATTTTCAAATTTAATAAGAGATATCGAATGACCGAACTGGAGATTGCGGTGATGAAACAGCGTCAGCTTCTCAACTTCCAGCAGATCTACGGCCCCAACTTTAACAGACTCAACGAGGGATTCAGAATGGCTTACTTGTCTGCAAAAAATGGAAACCTTGGAGCGATATTGCTCGTGGCTGAGGCGTACGAGAAAGGATACGGGGTTGAGAAGAACATATTATCGAGTATTTGGTGGTACAGAATAGCCGAAACTTTAGGTGCAGACAACATCCGAGAGAAGATGCATCTTTTAGAGCTCAGGCTGGGCAAGAAAATCCTCTGATGAGGCATATATCAGTTCAATCAAATATTTAATATTTTTAATAAATCCATAAAATACTTTACATACCCAAAAATAATAGATATTTGAATTTATATCAATAATACTAGCTCAAAATACCCATTTGTATACCCGAGAAGAATAAACTAGTTAAGCACTGATGTTTCATTGGCAATCTTGACGAGTAATAGTTAGAAAAATGAAGACATTCCAATAAATCAGTTTTAGAGTGTATTTTTCAGTCTTAAGCAAATTCGATCATATTAATTAAATTTCTACAATCAAATTACGTCAGTATAAATAAAGGTAATTTCAGTGGAAACCTAATGGACTGCAGGGAAAGTCAAACACTAAAAATTTTATTCAATTTCCAGCAAAGTTTTTTATAAAAAAAATAGTATCTTTTATATCCTCTAAATGGCTGTTTTTAACAGGATACTCACCGTTTCCACTTCTTATATCTTGCTTGAGAGTACTTTCTGTATTATCCATAACATTATCAAGAATGATTTTCATAATGTTTTTGAAATCGTTACCGCATGCATCATACAGCTTTCTGAGTGCTTCAGTGTCATAATGCGACATGCATTCACACAGCCTCAAAACAAACTGGATATTTGCGTTGCTGAGATCTTCCTGCTGGATGGACTGAAGTAGTTCATAGAATTCTACATTCCTCTTCATCGAAAGATAGCAAAGAAGAGCAACAGCTTTGAAAAGAAGAGTGTCGGAAGTATTTGGCCTGTTAGAAAAGTACAAATTGAAAGAAATCAAGAACCTTTCAATCTGCATGGACGAAATGAGAGTCCTTAATTCGTTTTCTTGTTCTATTAGAAATTCGTGTGAATTTTTCTGATTCATCTGGGTTATTATAAAATTTGAGAAAATAAAACATTTAGTTTTTGTGTTTGGCTCTTTGAATGTAGAAAATCAAAGTAAAACTGTGGAAGCTGCAACAAAACTAAAAGAAAGTGAATTTTGATCAGCAGTGCTTTGAAAGGTATTTTAAAACAGCAAAATAATTCCTAAAATAAAATTTATGTTAATTAGTAAAATTTCGTATCAAAACAGCCGAATATTTGGCAAAATACCTTCAATAGAACATGCTCTCTTTGTTCAACCTGTTTGTTATAGTTTCTAACATTTCACCAGCATTAACGAAACTTAGCCTCTGAATTCCTCTTTTATTTTTTCCTCAATTTTTAAATTTTTTAAAAAATTATCCCCACAATGGGAAAAGTCAGAGGCAAGTCTATAAAGAGAGCATCCAGGACCATTATTGAAATGTACTTTAGCAGAATAAACAAGGATTTTGAAAACAATCTTTCAGTGGTAAGGGATGTGAGCATAACCCAAAACAAGAAGATAAGAAACCAGATTGCTGGCTACACCACACATCTTTACAAGCGTATCCAAAAGGGTGTTGTCAAGGGAATCTATATTAAGTCTTATGAGCAAGAGAAGGAGAGAAAGGAGAGCTTGATTCCAAAGGTTGGTGTTTTGGACTGCGAAAAGATTCTGGTTGATAGTGTTACGTACAGCATGATCAAAAAGTATGACCTCAAGGGGAACTACGCAGTAAATGACGGTGAAAAAGTCAATTAAACATTTTATTTAGCTTTTTTCAGTCTCTGCAGAAAAACCTTATTCTGTTTTCTAAATTTTTATTTTGTAAAGTTTTTTTAAATGCAAAAAGAAACGTCATTTGCTATTGCAAGTAGAAAGCTTTATGCCTCTTTTAATTTAACAAATAAGACAGAGAAGTTGTCCAAAACTTGATTCTTATTTTAACGGGGGACTTTACTCATGAGGCGTTTTTAGCTAATTTAAATGTCTTTTTGACATCAAATATAGCATAACGAAAATATTTTACTAAAAACTTAAATTAATGAATATTTGTCAAATTTAAACAATATTTGGAACAGCACACAGGTAAAAAGCTAACAATTTTTATTCAAATAAAAGATGTCAAAAGTTCAGATCTTGGTCAGCAGGTTGAACATTTGCAAGATTCTGTTTTTTTACTCAACTTTTCGACTTGAACTAACCTTTTTGTATTGGGACTTAGAAAGCTGTTGTTGTAGTCTGCAATCGTGTGAAGTTCGTTGGCATCAAAAATAATATTAAAATTCCTACGTTTCTCTAATTTCTGCAAATCACAGGGATACTTTTGCACAGAGCTGTAATTAAGATGGAGATCACAGTTTCTTTCGCAGCTGCTGGCACGATAGTTGTGATAGAGCAGCCATTTTAAGTTTTGCCGTGATAGGTGACTCTGATCAAGATTTATTTTTTGCATAATTTTATCATTCTTTACACTTATTCTACTTTTTAAAACATTATGATCAAATTCTCTGAGACTATATTGTTCTTGATCTAAGTTGCCAGAGCGGTGACTTGAGCCAATTAAACGAGGTTCACAGCTATCATTATTTATACTGTGCCATAACTCATCTTTATCTGTCTTCCACCTGTTATAATCAACATTATGGCGCCTTGCTAAATTATCCAAAAATTTTGCCTGAATAGTGGAATTCTCTACATCAGTGTTTTTACAAACATTCTGCAAACAATTATCAAATGTAAAAGAGCTTGACTCATGAGATTTTGTCTTAATGCTACCATTGAAATAATCGTATAATTTCTGAGCAGATGTTTTTGGATGCTTGTTTTTAAGGCTGTAAAAATCATTTCTGCTAGTTTCATTGCTAAGAAGACCTTGATAAATGCTATAGTGACCGTCGTCAAAATGTTCATTTGTTCTGCTGCAAAAATTACTGGGGTTTTTGGTGTTGCATCTGTGGGCACTCTTCTCCTCATCTTGATAAACATGGCCATATACTCCAGTCATTGGATCTACAAAATTTTTTTTATTTATTGTAAAATATTTACTTTCCAAATCTTTGAGACTTAAATTGTGCAACAATGGATTTCTAGGATTTTCCCATGACTCAAATGGCTTGCTGTAATATCTCAAGTGTTTGTTATAGGGATCGCTCAGCCATAGATCAGGATCTTTTTCGTTTGATCTTTCGTAAAATGAATTACTTACCTTAGGATAGTAGTGTCCTAGATTTTGCCTGGGATGCAGCCAAGGAGAGCCTAATTTTTCTTCTCTTTGATTGGCATACAGCCTGTGTTTATAATGGCACAACTTAGACATTGCATTAAAGACGCAATAGGCTATGCTCACCATTTCCTTTTGTTTCAATTGTGCTTATTTAATTTCAGTTTAAAATGTCATCATAAATTAAAGATTGTTGCAAAGTCAAATCAAAATAGTCTTAAACCTAGTTTTTATTGCTTTTTTAAGTTTGCAATTGATAAGCTTAATTGTAAATTATTCCTTTTTACTTGCTTTATTTACAGCCACAAAGGAAGCCCCAGATGGATTTCTTATGCAGCTTACTAGGATTGGGATCAATAAAGAAAAGAAGCATTAGACAAAACATCTACCAGTCTGTTGCTGCTAGCTACTCAATGATAGGAAGCTACATGATTTGGAAACTAATATGCGTGTTACTGAACAATGACAGTCCAATTGTGGGTGTACTGTCAGAAAGCATGGAGCCAGGCTTCAAACGTGGAGATATTCTGTTTCTAAGGCCGCACGAATATAGGTGCGGAAGTATCTTGGTTTACCAGATCACAGACAACAGCATTCCAATTGTACATAGGGTTATCAAAAAGGAGGGAGACCGAATGCTAACTAAAGGGGACAACAACAGCCGGGATGATGTTGGGCTTTACAAGAAAGGGAAGACATTCTTAGAACCCCACGAGGCGCGATCTACTGTATTCGGCTACATACCATTCTTCGGCATAATAAGCATTTGGCTGACAACTTATTCGAGTGTTAAGTATCTTATGATGGCGCTCTCAGCCTGGCTTGTTTTCAGCAGGAGAGAAGATGAGAGGAGCTTGTTTTTATTCTAATAAAGTATAAGTTTAGATAATTTACAGATTAAGGCTTTTTTAAAGTTACAATCTTTTTTTTGCTATTAGCAAAAATACTTCAATTTTTAAGAATTTTTCTGGAATACCAAAAAGATGAATGGAAAAGAGGCAAAATCTATATTTTATACTAAAAGTAGCATGTTTTAGCTTAAATGTGCAAATTTCTTCTTTTGTTTATTTTTCAAAATTTGCAAAAAACAAATTTTTATGTAAATGTTCTGAAAACAAAATCATAATTGTGTTATTGTAGAGTATTCCCAATATGTTTAAACAATATAAGATTATAGACACCACGAAAGAAGGTTTACTGTCTCAAATTAAATAATAATGCTTATTCTAGTTTAATTCTAGTAAGGTATTTCAAAGTTCTAAAAAAAGGTAAAACATTTAGCCCTTAGATGAACATACTCAACAATAGATCTGAAGATTACCGGAACACATTTGAGACAATAGTGCTGTCATTCAAGACAATCTATAATGGACTTGTAGGATGGTACTTTGATAAATTAAATACAGGACTGTACGAAAGATGGATCAAGAATATTTTTCTTAAAAAACATGTCTATTCAGAGTTTGAACTTGAAAGTTATAAAAATTTTTTGAATGGAGTAGACATCTCAGAACTTGCAGACACACACATTGCACACAAAATAATTTTATATTCTACGGTTGTATTTACTATTTTACTTCAGTTTTATCTTATTTTTTCATGTTTATGCCTATCGGATAATTTTGTAAAAATTTTTAATTCTAAAATGCTGGGATCAATTTCCTTTTACACATTTTTTGTATTGCCCTTCAAAACATCCAATTTCCTAGTCTTAATACGTGAATTTTCTACAAGAGGATTGTCTTATTTTGGCATTCCTGATTTTGTTGGGATTGATGAATTGGTTTTTATAATTTGCGCTCTGCTTTTCTTTCTGTTCCGCTACATTGTTGCAATTTTTTGCAAAAGACTAAAAAATCACGAACATCTCATTAAAGCAGCCCAACTTATCAAATACTCGTTTAGAATCATAAAAATTGTAGTATTTACAACAATCATTCTTCTGTGTAGTCTTAACACGTTGCTTTCGATAGGCAGTATTTATTTCATGATTGGAAATGCCCTTTTACTGCTTTTTTTCCTGGTTGGCCCAAGTTTGTTCCGAAGAGATTTTTACTTTTACAGTAAAAATTTTTTCAAATGGATAAATGCCAATGCTTTTTGTTTAATTGTGAATTTTACACGTCTGTTTTATTTCGCAATTTGCTTTTTTCTTTTTTTAGACATTTTGCTCCCAGATGCAAGTCCTAGAAATTATATTTACCTTATTTCTGATGGTCTGTTTCAAAGTATATTTGGCCAAAAAGCAGAGCCAGTATCCATTTTAGTCAAAATAATCATAATTGTTCTGCTTATACAATACACTGCAATTGAAAACGAAGCTTCCATTTATAACTTAGTTGAAGAGATCATAGATATAAATAATCTAGAATCAATTGAACTGATAAATGATTTAGAAGATCTGCAGAAGTACAAAGAAAAACTTTTTGATGCCAGCATTTTCAATTTTAAGACTCTTATTTATCAAGACCAAGGAATTGAGTTTTTCAGGAAAGCTGCTGAAAAATGGAAAATGCTAGGTGAAAAGCACAAGGCAGTGTTTGAGAAGATAAGGGAGACAGAAGAGTCTATGAGAGATCCTCGGCAGGTTTGTGATTACCAAGCCAAGTTTTTTGAGGCAAAAATGAGTATTTTAGAAAAGTTGGAAACAATTAATTTTGAAAGCACTTTAGACCAGAAAAGATTTAAACCAGAAAATGAAACAATGTACAGACACTTTTTAAATGCTATCGATGCTATAATAGATGATCACTTCTTTGTTATATCGGAAAACCTAAGCAATATCATTTCTCTCATGGAATCAAGAAAAGATTTTTCTCGAGAACTGAATACTGTTATTTTAAGCATTATAAAGGTGAACTTCTTGAGAAGCAACTACAAATTCATAAGCAACCTGCGATTTTGCAATGGACCTTGGGCAGTACAAAACAAAAAGCCAGCTGGTAGCCAAAGTTTAAGCTCTCAAAGTTCTAGCGAAACTGATGTTGCAAATTAAAGTTCTTAATTTTATTGCTAGCCAAAAATTTTAGATAATTTAAATTGTAGATTTGCGTTGATTTTGTTTAAATAAGTTTATTTTTAGTTATTGAACGTCTTAAGAATGCTATTTTTGCTTTATTTTGTGGGCACATTCCTACAAATTGCTACAGTCCGTGTCAAAAGTTTACGACACCCCTATTTTATTAAATTTCTGCCTTTTTATCATTTTGCAAATCTTGAGTAAAAACACATTTTTTTCATTTAAAAGGTTTCAGGTAAAATGACAGCCAAGTAAATACACGGATAGATAGATCATAAAAAAGTGAAGAAAATTTATTTTACTTAAGTCTTGGAACATGATAAAAAATTCAAAATTTAATAAAAAAGAGGGGTAGTAAACTTTTGACACAGATTGCATACAAAACCAGCAAATCATGCAACTTTATTAGTATTTACAGCAATAATTTATTGCCTAAGATCTGGTTTAGATATTGACAGGCTTGTTAAAGGTACGCTTTAAATATTGGTTACTAAGAAATTTATTGAACATCAGGAGCCGTTTGTAACAATATTCATTTTTTATGACTTTTTCAAGAACTTTTTATATTTTACAAGAATTGAAATAATAACTGATAAAAAGTCTTTGTAAAATTTTTTTTTAAAGATAAATTCGATCGCCAAAAGCTTGAAGCAGCTCTGATCTACTCCAGTAGCCTTCTTTTTCTACAATTTTAAAAAAATTGTTACCCCTAAGATCAAGCTCTATAAAAGAAATGCTACGAGATAAGCGAGTTATACTTATAGGTATTCTTTCAAGTCCACAACTACTGAGACGAAG
>JAPYZJ010004314.1:0-20506 GCA_030522765.1 Ophioninae sp. B BG-2022a | reverse complement strand
GTTCGCTAGTGCCCGGAGGGGCGGTACCCCCACCATGCGGACTCTCCGGCTCGGGCGCGTCCGATTGGCTGCCGTAAAAAATTCATAACAATTCAGGGGGTGATCAGGGACCCATACATGCTTATATCAATCGTCTTAGAATTCCACCCCCACCTCCCATTTCAAGGATGACATTCTTAGCTGGGACACCCTGTATATACACCTAAATATCTATATATGTATACATATCAAGGCTACGTCGGGTCAGGGTGGATGAAACTTCCTGCGGCAGACGGAAGATCGATCATCATCCTCCACAGTGGCTCTACCTTGAGGAGGAAGCTCGTGAACAGAGCTGGAAATATCTCGTAACTCAGTTCGATAAGCTCTTGAGGAAACAGGAAATTGGCACAGCCTGTACGCGTGCCACGCATGCGTATGTGCCAAGCACGTTGTTGAGGCTTGATACCACGCGCCAACGCTCCGCAGGCACGGCTGCGCATGCGTAGAGCAGGATTGGCCACGCAAGCGTACGGCAGGCTTGGCCACGCAAGCGTACAGTAGGCTTGGCCGCGCAAGTGTACAGCAGGCTTGGCCACGCAAGCGTATAACAGGCTTGGCCATGCAAATGTGCAGCAAGCTTGGCCACGCAAGCGTATAACAGGCTTGGCCATGCAAATGTGCAGCAGGCTTGGCCACGCAAGCGCACATCAGGCTTGGCCACGCAAGCGCACAGCAGGCTTGGCCACGCAAGCGTTCAGCAGGCTTGGCCATGCAAGCCGGCGTGGCTGTCGCTTTTTCTTTTTATCTTCTATTCCGTATATCAATCGGCGTGGCCGTAGCTTTTTATCTTGTATTCAGCATCTTAACCGGCGTGGCCGTCGCTTTTCATCTCATTCAACAAGCGCGATAATTTCAATGGGAATTATATATCAAATGTTACTTTCTTTTTCCTCCCAAAAGCACCCACTGATGGACGCATGCACCTCTCCATTTTTCACAAAAAAAAATAGCTCAATCAGACGAAACGAATTCCTGTTGCAATCGGACTCACCTGAACTCGCGTGATCTCGGTTGGATAAGAAGACGCGCGGGTTGGAGCTGACCGGAGTGATGAGTAAACTGAGATGCCGATGCTGTTCTCTTGGAGAGCTCATAGGTAAATGCCGGTTGTCCCACTGTATTGGCCATTAGCGTCAGTTAGGTGATCCTTTTTCGAACGGGTTACCAAACAATTAGAGCTAATCAGTGACACGCTAATTGAATCCAATATTATTGTTACGGCATATTCCGTTAACGGACTTGATCCCACGATCGTTGACCCTGCGAGCTTTGACAACAAAGTGCCAGAAAAATAATCGCTGACCTTGACCTTCAAACCTGCTACTCTTAGCCCACAATATTTAATCGTCGAACTTGAAACTTTGACCTCTAACCTTGGACCTTGTATTTTTTGTACTTTAATCTTCGTATAGAGTAATCCTGAAAGATTCGAGCTTCAATCTAGCAATTTTCAACCTACGGCCTTAAATTGTCGTCCTCGAGCCTGTCAACTTTGCAGCTTTGAACTTCAGCAGTAAAGTTTGTCTTTCAAGCTATACTCCCTTTTGTACGCGACATTAAAACCACGGGAGACAGAGGGTTAGGTGAGTGGAAAGGGGCGAGAGTCGAAAGTTTTCCAACTGCAAATATCTTTGCATTATGTATTCGTGTTAGAGTGGCGAGGGAGATGAAGCCACACGTTCGTAACTACCGGTCCCATTGTCTTCGACTGTTGGTTAACCGTGAATCCCTTGGGTTAGCAGCAACCTCCCTCCTGTACGACCTAATTTTCTATCACGACATTCAAACAAGCCTCCTCTTCCAATCTCTACAAAATCGCCCCTTTTCCGCCCCAATTCTTCCGGACTATTTTCTACCCGGATAAACAATGAATAACTTCGTTAAACAAATTTCTCCATTACTCCTCGTAGGTTATGAGCTATAAGAAAAAATAAAAGTATAGCCAGCTCAAAAAATTCGATGATTTGTTAAAACACAATGAGGAATAGTAAAAAAATACGAATGTTTTTTTTAGTTGTTATTTATTGTTGAAATCGAAAAACAAGCGATAGAGAAGTTTTTTTTCAGAATGAAAATTCCGGACTGCTGTTCAATATAAAATCTAATATTGAAATGGGGCAGGGATATTCGTGATCGCAATCCGCATTTTTACGATACGCCAGATCGTATTTGTCAAAGTCAAAGTCTGCATCCTCGTGGCTAAAAATTAGTGAACAAATTATTTGTATTGTTATTTTGTATTATGACAAAATTTTATCCTATGACGAAATATGTTGAGAAAAATTGTAAATTTATTTTAAAAAAGGTAAAGGTGTTTAAAGAAATAGGTACGATAATATTTAAGCACACCTAACCTCAAAACAACTCGTAAAATGTCATCGAGGAACGAGAGTCCTGGAGAGTATAAATAAATCCTCGCCTCGCAGATCGTTCTCAAAACGCACTCGGTTCCTGGCAAACCCTGACTGAAAAAGACAAACCCAATTTTATTTAGTAATTTTGTTTTTCATTATTTTTAAAGATGTGAAAATATTGATCGACCTGGCTAATGCAAGCTCGATGTTATTGTACAAGTCTCTCCTGTGACGTCGAATTTTATTTTGGAACTTCATTCGCTTCCAGGGTTTTTTATAAAGCTTCTCCTGATTAGGAATTGGCCAAATCATGTCAAACTCAAAGTCGAGGTTCCAATTTTTCGGCTCGTTCAATTGGACAGCTTTCAACAGAGTTATCGTTGTCTAAAATAATTTTTTTCAATTAAGCGATGTTCCATTTCGTACGATTTTTAATTAAAGGTCAAATCGGACAATTTTTATTACATTAGTATGAAAAAAAAAATAATAATGCAAATGTATGAAATTGGAAGTAAAAAAAATTGTAATTGTAATACGATTGAATGGAAATTATTAACACTCACCACAAAGTTAGTTCCGGTTGGAAAGGCCAGATATCTTTTTTTGCGTGACAATCTGTTATTGGGCTCTTGGAACTCTTTATCGACATAATAATTGTCTTCACAAATCGTGAGGTCAACGAGGAAAGGTAAAATTGCCAAAAATGTAAAAATCGTGAGAAACGCCATATGCCTCATTACGTTTTTATTTTATGAATAACTGCTACAGCGAGATACTTTTTTTAAAATCAACACACGCTAAAGATGAACGATTACTTGACAATCAACAAATAAATGAATAAATAAAAATCGGTTGGAAGGAAAATCGAGAACGAGTCTGTGAAACCGAAAAAAGTCAACTGAACGCACACGAGTAGGTTCGAAAAGCGAGATCTGGTAGCATCGCGTCACGAAAATTTTAAAACTCGAGTGGCAAAGCGGGTGTTTGAGATGAGAATCTTGGGGAGGTGTGAAGTGAGCATAGAAGTCCTACTCACGACTGCCAGAGAACAAATAAAAATGAAGAACTAACCGTCCTCATGATGTCACAATTTATTCAAAATATTTCGGGACAAGTGGAATATTTTTGTTCACAATCATCCTTGGATGACGATTGATAAGATTTCTCGTATTCAGTGATAGGATCGACGTCGTAAGACCCACCAGGTAACCTTTAAACATCAATCATGGAAAAAAAATAATTTAGCAATTTCTTCCCAGAGGATAAAATTATTGATAATAATTAAAATCTATTTAATAGAGTATAATTAATCTTTAAAAAGCCCTTACGTAAATACCGAATGGATGATTTCTTGCATAAAACTTCCCTTTCCTACGTCAGTACGATCACGTTTGCCTGCTTGACAAAGTGCCTTGTGAATGCAGGCTTTACCGTCCTTTCCATGACTGAAAGTAAGACAATCTGTATTCCACATATAATTCTAACTCTGATTTCAATCGTCTTTAATTGCTCGGCCAAGGTTGTACTATAATTATAAGAGTGATGTAAAAAATTATCTGTATTGTAGAGATAGTCAGATCGCGAAATTCTGAAGCGAAAAGTCCTTATCCATTTTTTCCTGCGATGTCTCGTTGTCCAGATATTAATTTATAACCGATAACCAATCCTGTACACGGACTGGGTCACGAGTGCGCCCCACCCTTTATGCTTGAGCGGAAGAGCGCGCACTCATTGGACGTCTGCCGCGCCCCACTCGGTCCACCCCGGCCAAGGTCGAGTAGCGCATTGGTCAACACTATTTTCTCAATAACTTCGCAACGGTAAATCATAGAAAAAAATGCATAAGGACTTTTCTCTTCAAAATTTCAGGATTTACATATCTGATGAGGTTTCCATTTCCTCTCCGTTAAATTCATTAATCGAATGTAATATTTTGATTCGAATCGAACAATCTTGTAATATTTCGAACTCTTTTAGCCTCGTCATAATAATTTCTCATACTTTTTAAAACCTCACTCAACTTTGTCGTTCTCTCGAGTCTCGGGGAACCGAAAAATAAAAATGTTTTTTTATAAAGCGTGCACTTGACGTAACGAGAAAAAGTACGGAAGGAGCTTAACTCGTGTGGACTTACGTGCTCAACATTAGCTCCACTTTGCGATACAAATCTCTCCTGCTCCTTCTATGATAAACCTCCGCCGGTTTGCTGAATGGAACGGTATTCTCATGCGGCAATTCCCACGCCAAACCCGCCGTCACGCCAATCGTGAATATAGTCGCCGGTTTTGTGTAAGTTCCAATCGTCATGCAGTATATTAACTTTAGACACGACCGGAAATGGAAGATATGATATTCCTAGTAAAACTTTTTTCTGCGCAGCTGAATTTATTTTTAAACCCAAACAAACCCAAACAAACAAAATTTTTTCTGCGCAGCTGAGTTACCAGAGATTTTTTAATTCACCAACGCAACGACATTTATTAAATAAAATATTTTTATTCTTCCATGTATATTGAAAAAATAGAAAATTATTAAAATTTCCACTTTAAACTACAAATATATTTTCTTTAAAGAAAAATACTGACTTGGACGTTACTGCCCTCAGGAAATATAAGATATCGCCTCGAATCCGCGATTTCTCGTTCCGACCGATAAACTTTCGTTTCGTTTGAAAATTGCATCGAGCTCGTAACAAATGAGACGTGTATAGAAATAAGAAAAACAACAACGCTCTTTGCCCATTTTCCGTGCCTCATATTGTTTGCGCAAATCGTTGCTCCGTTTTATTTTTTTTTATCAACTCTTACGAGCACTGAATTTATTTACAGAACGTATTGGCTCGTTCGAGCTAAGACTACGGACTGGCGAATTGTTCGTCCGTTTGCTCTTTCTCGTGGCGGCACGTGCTAAATGCGCTCGCACACGCTCACGTAGATTGAATGCGCTCCCTCAAATTAACCTCGTGTTAAATGAAAGCCATTTTTTTTTTAAATCTCCCACAACAATTTATTTATAATTATTTACAGTTTTTCTGTTGCGAACAAAATTTATAGGAAACTATAAAAAAAGGACATGTGTTCTTTAAAATTTAATTTGTTCATTAATTACTATAATTTATTAATAATAATATCATATGGGTGATCTACTTTAGTATTATTATTATTCATTATCATCGATTATTTTGTAATAATATTATGTAAATTATTTACTATATTATTTCTTTTCGCTTACATTAAGAGAAAAGAAATTCTCTTATATTCGCAAAATTATGGTTTTATAAACAAAAAGAATAAAAAATAAACAGAAAATTGATTTATTCTTTTACGGTAAATTTCTTTTTTCTTCTTTCACTGAGTAAATAGCTGTTTATGGAAAACGAATTGGCACAAGGACGACGAGCGTTTACGAAGAATCTTTTGCTTTCATTTTTTTTTTTATTTAGCTCAAATGCAAATCGCACCAAAGAGGCACGATGCCAGAAAGAGGAGACCAGGTCAGCAAAGATGCGCGTTCTACTCAAAGTCTCCGATGGCCTTTGATTGCGTTCGAAAAGTGAGGATGTGTTTTCTCTTACTCTACGCTCCAGCAGTCCATTTAGAGATATTGCCATTTTTTTTTTTGATTTGTTATGTATTTATTTCTCGTCAAAAGTCCAAGTCGTAAATGGAGTAAGGGCAAGTTGGATAGACAAGAGAACAGTCACCCTTCGTTTCGTGAGCGCGATCGTAAGCATGATGATCCGTTATCTCGAACCTCGTCCCGTCCCTTCGTAATCTACGAAAAAAAGGAAAAACATGCTTCGAAGATTAATCAATTTTTTCATTTTTTTCGTAGATTAATTTTTGAGCTTTTTTCATTTTTTTTTCTTATTACCTTCTCGAGTGTGAAATTTTAATTCCGGATAAAAAAAAACAGGTGAATAATAATCTATGAGTCAAAAGTATCGTCAATGAGAATTGTTATCACTCAATTTTCAAATTTTTATTTCGTTTTACCTTTTTTAATAGCTTTCGACATGCCAAATTTTATTTCCAGATAAAAAAACAATTGAATAATCTATGAGTCAAAAGTATCGTCAACGAGAATTATTATCACTGAATTTTATTTCCGGATAAAAAACAATTGAACATTCGATGAGTCAAAAGTATCGTCAAAAAATAGAAGAATCGATGAGTCAAAAGTATCGTCACCGAGAATTTGATTGGTGGAATTTGGAGTTTTTTTTTTTTTTTTTTTTAATAATTTTTTGGAGATGCCCAATTCTATTTCTGAATCGAAAAACAATTGAATAATCGATAAGTCAAAAGTTTCGTCACCGAGAATTTTTATCGCTAAAATTTCGAGTTTTTTTCGTTTTTCTTTTTTTATTAACTTTTCGAGTAGACATCATTGCGAGGGGTGGTGAGAAAGGAGCGGGGGGGGGGGCAAAGTGGGCGCTTACTTGAAAATTGCATGGAGAAGTTCCTGGACGAGTGTGCCGGTTGCAATCTCGGCTGAGTCTCTCTGGGCGGCTTCGCACAAGGCCCTTAGTACGCAGGACCTTCCATCGAGACCCGCCCTTGTGACACGACGCGTCGAGAGGAACGGAGCGAGCGTTGAGAGCGTCACGCGTGTGCGGGGCGGGTGCCAAGGGATGCCGAAGTTTTAATTAAAGTCTTAATTCAGTGTGCCCAAATAATGTGAGTTCGAGCGAGCGGCATCCTTGCAAACATGTATTTCGATATACCCGACTAAACGCAATTTAAATGTATTATCACATCGAATTAACGGGGAGTAAACAATTCGAGATTCAATTATACGCGGAGTTTTACCCGCGACAGACGGCGGAAATTAAGAGGATCCCGAGATTTACTGTTTGTCTGCGGGGTCAACGAGGTCACCACGCTCGTATTTTACTTTAAAAAAAAATCGAAACTCAAAATCCACCCGTTTGGGGATCAGGATATTTGTCGTTGCTTGCACTATTTTAAAAATTATTAATCCCTTTTTCCATTTTTTATAATACAATTTTTAATTAGTTATATTTTTAGTTTTCTATGATTACTCATTTTTCAAATCATTTTCATTTCAGTATGATCGTTGATTATTGAAACTCTCCATTAAAGCATAGAATTTTAGTATTTTTTATCTTCATTAATGCATAATTAACGATTATTAATAATAAATAACCATTTATCAACCATTTACATAAATATTTTTGTTATTAAAATTTATACAAATGTTACCATTATTATTGTTGTTAGAATAACAAATATATTAATAATTGTGAAAAAAATCATTAAAAATATTGATCAGGAAGTGCTTTTTTATTGTTAATGATTTATCGTTCCATTAATGATTAATAATTTTAATTTTTGCAGTATTAAATAATCATTTACTTTAGAGAGCTAATAATTAGTACTATATTTTTTCATATTTTCGATAAAGTACTTTCGAGCCTGTTTGCTCGACCGATATGTCTTCAAAGCACGTCGCTATTTTTTTACTGCAGTGCAGCAAACATTGCGTCAAAAAGGGTTGAAGCCGTTAGGGAATTTCGCAAAGTTTTGTTTATAATATGATTTCGTAATTCAGTCGTTAGTTGTTCTATTCAACTTTCTTTTTTTTCCGTGATAAGAGGTCCTGGAATGCCGACTAAAAAATTTTTATTTGTCGAAATCGATCACTGTCATTGTTAATTATCATTATTAAGTTTCACGTGCAGCTGTCATGTAGCTTGAGTAATTGTTATTCATTGCCGTATTTTTGGGGCTTTTTGAGTAGTGTGTGTTTGTTTTTTTTAATTGGAATAATTCATTAACATTGTTACAAAAATTATTATAATAATCAATTTCGTTCCATAAATAATATTTGTTAATTATTCAATGGGAATGCTCATTGAAATTGTTATAATAATTATAACAATCATTGACTTTATTTCATAAATAATTTTTCTGAATTATCTAATGGATATTACCACTTACGATTGGAGGAACGCTTCGATCTTGGGAAAAATAACGCTTCTACTTTGCCGGTGCAACAAATTGGCAAGATTTTTGTCGTATTTACTTGGCAGCTGCCAGGCGAGTGCGGCCGTCAATCCGACGACCAGTTCGCTGGGTCTTGGATACGTACCGATCGTCAGACAGTAAACCAACTGAAAACAGAAATTCGTCGATGAAAAAAAAATTCATAAATTTGTTTATAATTCTTATTATAATAATTTTATTTTTTCTAATAAATAATATATTTATTCCGATTAAATTTATGATGATCCAAATGTATATGAATTTATATTTAATATAAATGACGATTATATTTTTAATTGGAAAATAAAAGTATGCTTTATTATTGCTCGTAATTTGATTTATTTATATTTTTTCTTATGGAAATTGTCTTTAATTTAATATTACGATAAATATATTTTTCATACATATATATATATATATATATATATATTTTTTTATTTACCTGTACGTTGCTTCCTTGCGGAAAGACTAAATACCTTTTTTGCCTCGACAATATCGCGGCCTTCGGATTTGAAATTTCGGTTTCGTTATCGAGTGAGAATTTGCGTGAATTTTCGATAGTCATTGCAGCGCCAAATAAGCACGAAAAAGCGAGAGCTAAAATTCTCCCGTCTCCGTTCCTCGCTCGCATTTTTAATTTCGCCGAAAAAAAATATACATATATATACTTGCGCCTCAAAAAATATTTTTTATTTCAATTAAGAGACTTTTTAGCTGTTTTTTTTTTACGGTTCCAAATTTGCAGACGATCGTTCGAGACGTTTCTTCGTGGAGTGAATACGAGTTATGCTTTTGGTAACTGTAGTACGAGAGCACGAAAAGAAAAAAAATGTTACTCGGCCACAACGATGACAATTCGACGAAGAAACGCTCAGAAAATAATAGCACGTTAATTCGTTGATACAACCGTGTAGCAAGGATTTTTTGAAACCGTTATATTTACTCCCGTAGAATCAGGAAGGAAAAGTGGCCGTGTAAAAATCACGGTGACTCTTTCAACCATTTTTTATCCTTTGACAGGTCCCTCTCGTCCAACCGCTGTGTAAACAATCGTCGTCCACAAACTTGTTAACGAGTTACACATAGTTCGGAAAAAGAGGTGTTTTCATCAATTTTTTTTTTCGGAAATGTGTCCAGTTTTTTAACTTTTTTTTTGCCACAATAAAGGGCATCATTTAAAGGATCTCTGATAATTTTTTTATTGGAAAATATTTAAAAACCACGGAGATATAGTAAATTCGAAAAAATCCAAAAAATGCTTCGTAATTTTTCGCAAAATGTGTGAAGATTCTTTTGATATTTTTTATTCCAGTTGGGCTAAATTGATTTCATTTTTTATTTCAAGACAATGCCGAAATGTTTTAAAAGAACTTATTTTTGTTTCTGTTATTGAATGACAAATTTTTTAATAAAAACGTAACCGTAAAAAATATTTTTAATCAAATTGCAATTTTTATATTTTACATTTATATATAAATATTTTTTTTACTTAAACTTTACTATTTAAAGGGATTAACATTTGTTATCTTGGTACAATTTCAAGTATATTTCAAAATGAAAAAGAATTTTGTTTTCTCGGGACAACGAGAGTACAATCCTTAATTTATTTTTTAATTCATTGATGATGGCGACGCGAATTTTCTAAGAATAGTTTTTCGAAGTGTCAATCAAACCGTTGACTCCCACCAGTTCCAAGGGACAACGAGGGGAATAATCGTCGCAAGAAATTTTGTCAAAAATTGAAGCAGTCCGATTGTCCAACGTTTTTCTGAAAAATTAATTAATCATTTGTTTACCCAATAAAAAAAAACATAAGTTATGATGAAAGAAAAATTAACTTTGCAGTGCAACTAAAAAAAATGAATTTTCACAGAAATAAACGTGCCATCGAATAATTTCAAGGCTTTCAGAAAGTATAAGAATTTGCATTGAAAAATAAAAAGGAATTCCGGGTAGAAATGTTATGGGACACTTAGGAAACTTACTTGGTGAGCAACTTCAATATTTTCACGACCACTCCCTCCCTCCCCTCGACATAATCCATCGCTTGGCAGATATTTTTCGCTAAACACGCCTTGCCATCGAAACCATGACTAAAAAAAAAATTTGTATATTTGAATATAAAAAATATTTAAATATTTGATAAAAATGGAATTATCGAAATATTTTTTTTTTTTGCCTTTTAATTTCGGTTTTTTTGTAATTTCCCATCTCGTAACTGCGTTATCCGTATAAGCTCGTATTCCAAGTGGAACAATCGTTCGGTACAATCGGCGCCATTATTCACCGACTATTAAACTATTTATTACCTGTCGTAGACGATCTCGACGCTCTCGTGAATATCATCGACGCTCCTGCGTTTCCGTTTTTCCATACCTCTGGAAGGCAGTTTCCAAGTGACTTTGAACCCGGTGGCCTGCGCGAAAATCGTCGAGCTCGGTATCGAAGCGATTTTGTAGTTCAGTCTGTACTGCGCTCGAAATAATAAATCAAAAAACGTCATTTTTTCAATTTCCAACGAACTTTCTTTTTTTTTTTCATTTTATTCTATTTTTGCTTCAGTTTTTCTTTGCAAATCGATATTACAGAGATGTAGAGTCATTTCTTTTATTGAACTCATCGATATTTTTCTACTGTTTTTACGTGTATATATTATATGTCATGGAGATAAAAAAATATATGCAAAAATATCTCAATATAATTAAACAAATGTTTTCCAATTTATGAAAATAATTTTCCATAAATCAAACGTTTTTTTCAAATTTACAAATACTATTTTTTATTTACAAAAATAAATAACGGATTACATGTTTTTTGTCTCCTTCGTGTTCTTTTTTATACCTACATATCTAATGCGAACGTTCTCAACAGAAATAAAAAGAAAGAACATGAAAAATTAGCAAAAACAATCAAGTCGAAATATGGCGGAGAAAAAGCGTGGGAGACCTCGGGGATAAGGTCAATTTGGGAAGCTCGAATCGTATCGATCTCGTCGTGGGTCGACGCCCTACCGCCCGGCAATTTCTTCGTGGCCGAAGAAATACAGTGAATTTTCACTGCACCCCTAATCTCATCCGACCATCATCGAAAATCCTTTTTCCCTTCCATTGCCGGAAGTAAAGAGAAAAAAATGTACTGGTTAACTTTACACAGCCCCTGCCTTTGCACCCCTCCCCCTCCGCACCGACCCGACCCTTTTTACAATTCTACCCCTGGGGTTCGGATTTTTTAATATTAAAATCGGTATTTTCTTTTCGTCCAGTAAAAAAACAATTTTGCCATACAGCTTGGCCTTTTGTTTGGGTCGGGCCCAACAGCTGTGAGAATCGAAAATGGGAGATAAGAGTACGGAGAGGGGGTGTCGCGAGGGGTGTGTTCAGCGCTCGAAACCGATATTAAGGGGTATCGAATCACGAAATACATCGTGAAACTCTTTTTTTTTTTGGCCTGCGCTAGCGAACGTATAACTGTAGGAGTATTCGGCTATCGAGATCGTGGAAGGGCGGCCGCGCACACCTACGCCTTTACGTACTTCCGTACAGCGGTAGGGTAGTGGCTGGTACCATAGCCTGGACCTGGCAAGCCATTTGTCACGGAAAAACCATCTCCCTGGCCGGTTGCTTTCTTTCTGCTTACCATCCTGTCTGCCTATGGAATCTTCTAGCCAAAATCGTCCAATCCACAATCCCAGAGATGACCCAGCTTGCCCTTATCATGTCTCATGTGAGCTTTCATTTTTTTGGTCAATGAAGGGCTGAAGAATTTTTTTTTTCTAATTTCGATGACATTTGTTGCTTGTTTGTTGATGAAAGAATTTTTCGGCTGATGTAGAATGACATTGAAAAGGAAAAACTGATGAGGGATGTCTTTTGTTACCCTGAAAGGGATCACATAAAAAAAACACTGGTTGGAAGGGTGGATGTTCGATTGAGAATTCGAGTTAAGCGTTTTCTATTTTTAAATCATCGCAGAGGGAGGATTTTGACTTTGAAGGATTTTTACAATCACCCTTAAAGGAGTTGAAGAAATGAAGGCTAAAATGAAAACACTAATTGAAGAACTTCTAGATTATAGGGAATTTAAAAAGAGACATGTCTACTCTCGTAATTGCATTTTAAACAGAATTTCATAACTTTAAAATTTTTCGTACCCTTCTTAAAGGGGATTTGAAAAATAACGACTGGTACATGAAGAGTCGTTCGGGCGTTCAGCAGAAACATTTCGTAAATCCAGTAAGTCGTTGATATATTTTTTAAAATATTCTTTTTTTTGGTTACGAATTATGAAAAACGGCGATTCGTTCCGGAATGGCGCATACTTTACGTATACTCGTTCTACTCATTCCCATTGCTTCTTACGACCCGAAAATACACGAAAGCCTCGATCGATTTATATCCCACCCAGCCATGTATATACGAAACTCCCATGTACGTGTGTACGTGTATCACTAGTTCCGACCACTGAACACCAGATTCCCAATTTCCCGACGCCGTATCGCATTCAAGGGTGAGTTAGGTGTGAATACGGACTCGGCAATACGACAACCACACACGCTACCGTATTCATAAATATCCGATTCTCGAAGAAGACAAAATGCATTCTTCGGATAGTTGCATTTTTTCCATCTCCCTCCCCATTTTATCGATACGAGGCAACGACTGATAGATTTTTCAACATTTTTTCACGTCCGATAAAAATTGTAACGATTTTGTCCAAAAGTACTAATAATTGTTTACTCCAGGTATACTCCAGGCTACCTTCTGGAAATTATTAAAGTCATAGGTAATGAGACCCCTCGATGGTTATCGAAGTTAATTTGTCATTAGAAATATATTTTATCGAATTTTACGCGCTTATAAGCGATACTTTCTATTAGACGCGTTTGAATATCCCGCCAGAATGACTGTGTCGACAGCAGCGCCATTAGTACATTCCGTGGCCGCGGGTTCTCACCCCCCGTGAACGGCTGTTGAACGGGCATTTGCGAAAAGATAAAAGCTCAGACATCGCGCAATTAACGGAGACGGAATCGTTTTTTTCTGATGATTGGAAGTTTGGGTTTGTTTGGGTTCTATCTATTCACTTCCATACCCACAAAGTTCTTTACTAAGTATCCGGAAGAATTCTAGATACTTAAAAAATCTGAACGAAAAACGTTATACCTGTACGGAAAACTATTTATTATTTTTTACTCTACATGGTCCAGGAGGATACTTTCCATAAAACGCGTTTGAATAGCCCGCCGAACTGACTAGTTCTACCGCAGCGCCATTAGTACATTTCACTGCCGCGCAATCATTGGCGAACGGCGTATCGACGGGCATTGGCGAGATAACGTAGGTAGACGAGATTTTCGCGAAATCATGGATGAGTCAAAGATCCACTATGAAAGAATTCTCAGCAGATGACGCTTGCCGGACACTGTCGAAGAGCCGAGGGATAAAACCGGCGAATCATCGTCGTCGACTCTTCGACTCTGGGAACTATCACGCTCACGTTCCGTCGTGCAACACAGCTGTATCCAATCCGATAGCTAGTTCGGTTTCCTCGACAAATAAATCAAGAGTACCAGCTGTGTGGAAGTTCAGGCTGGTCCGAGACACATAAAACGTTGAAATAACGATTGGGAGCTTTGGAAAGCGCCCGTTGGCTGATTTATCTTGGAGAATATCCGACTCTTCGACACTGTCGGTATCGACTAATACGAAGAAAAAAAAAAAAGAGTAGAATCTAATCGAAGCCGCGTGCGGTGACCGTTCCGTGGGCATCTGTACTCGCGTCCGTTAATCCAACCTCGGTTTGTCCCCGGTTCGTTTCGAGTGACGAGGGGAATCTATGCAGCTTTAATCGAAGGGACAAAGTACCGACCACCAACAAGGAGAACTTCCCTCCGGGTATCTCCAGACTTCAAACGTACCCGGAGTACATTCAGAGAACTCGAAACACCGGAAGCCAAGGTCATTAACGTTCTCTACACTGTACCGTCTTCGTTGCTGGCCCCGTTTTGAACTGGTATCCCTACCTAATACTTGGCGACTGTCTCCCAGACAAGGCAGTTCGGGAATAGCTTAATTACGATCAAAAGGGCTGTAGAGAACGAATTGCGGTCGTTTGCGGCTTCGAGCTGGATCTTAAGATTTCGGTTGAGGAACTTCATTGCGGAGAAGATTCGGGTGATCATGCATGACGTTCTAACCCAAATTGTGGTCACCGGCATAACCCGTTAGACATTTCTCCTCACTCAAGAACCCTGGCCAAACTTTCCAATGATCTTTCAACGTCAATAGTCATTCGGTCGCGTACCTGTCGTTTCGATCTTGATTTCCATTTGGTGATTGGGAACTCAGCAGCGTCCTACCGTTAAACGGACAAAAGTGTACGCCAAGCCAGAGACGGAAGCCCTTCAATGACACACGAATGCATAACACGCGTTCCTTCTCGGGCTTTCATATGCAAATAGGAATTGAAGAGGTGACGCCTTAACGCTGTCGTCGTTCATCCTCCTCCTTGTAACGCGTCGAGATAACCTAGCGAAATCCTAGCTACGACGGAAGTCCTGGCAGAACCCGCGGGAACGCAGCTCTCTGAAATGGGTTACCCGTCGTTCCGCGGCTCGACAACATCTCACCGTTGAGCTTCGACAAACACACTCAACGTCATTTTCACTGGCGAGTCTTACCAACCCCGGATGTAACACGCTCCCAAAGCTAACCGTTATAGCCGCTAACCCAAGTCCTGTGTTCCGGTCTGTTCGCTGCGCAGTTGATGAGCTCCCTCCTAGTCTCGTTAGATAACACTACTCCTGACTCCCTAATTGCCTGTACAACGTCCGCCATGAAATATGATGGGATACGTGGAGCTTCAACTTTTCGTCGATCAACAAACGTCATCAAGAATTGCCAATGAGAAGCAGAAGGAAGAAGATAGCTGAAGGTGTTGAAAAGTCCAACTAGAATAGATACTGGCTCATCCGAAAACGACTAATCCAACGGTATGCTGGTCCGTTCGGACCAAACCCAAACGCTACATCCAAAGTGCTGTAGTCAGTCCCAAAAACTCTTTAATAACTTCACTGATACCCTAGGTGAATCAGCTAAACTTAACGTTCAACACGAAGACTTTGAAGCTATGAGAAAACCAGGTAGTAGGTTTTATCAAACTTAAGAAGTCGTTAGAAGCCTCCACTTTCGCAACCGTTTGCTCTAAAAATCTGAAATAATTCATACCGACTATCTTCAACGAGTACTTTCTACCAAAATCATTTTTGTCCTCGTAGAATGATAATTTGTTGATATTTAACCCAAACAAAGACCTTCCTATTGAATTGGATGTCTCGATCCCTGTTCGTCAATCCATTATGCAGTCCCTCATACGTACCGGATCGAATTGAATGATTACTCACGAAAAATGCGCTACCCTTTCGAAAGGCCAGTTGCCTCTTGGCCCTGGCAGCAGATGCGAATCCAGCTTCCGGTGGGAGGATCAGAGCGGTGATATACAAGATGCTCCAACACGGATACCGCATAATCGTTGGGCGTCGAGGAAGCTCTTTTCCGGGTTTATTCACGAATACGAGAATATCGAGGCGAGTGCGTTGACTGAAATGTGGCCTGCACGAAAAAAGGGGATGAGAGTGATTTGCTGATATTCCTGGGTTGGACGAGAGGCTTGATTGGTATCAGCCGACGAGTAACAGTAGCGTTTAAAATGATTTTACGTTGCACATGTCCTCCATTCGTATTCAAATTGAAATTTCTCATCGATTAATTAATTATTCTAATTAACATTTCATTAATTATTGCCCTACTATCTCTCCGTTCCACCATTGTTCTTTTCCCTGCTTTTTTTTGTTTGTTAAATTATCTTTTACACATTTACATTCGATCGTGGCAGTTGCGTTTCACTTTCGCGATAACCATTTTTATCGTACTCCTAAAATATTCTCACCCTCGTTCACTCCGTGGGAAAACGCACCGGCTCAACTGCAGCAATTAGTGATTCTCGGTGACCGTTACTTTAGTGAGATTAATTGGCTGACTCGTTTGATTGGTGTGGCAACCGAATCGAATGATGAAAACAAACGAAATATTCTCACTCGTGTGCAATCACGGTTTTAATTTCTCGCGGGTGTTGATTTATTACGCCACGTTCAATAATCGCAATACTACTATTTTGTCTCTTATATTTGTTTTTTTCCTTTTATGTTCGCACTGGCTAGAGGAAAAAAAATAGTCGGACGTAAAAAATCAAGTACAGAATTGTAATATATTTTTTAAAGGATTATTATATAATACGATATAATTTATATTGTATTTTTAATATATTTTTATTATTACGACTTTAATATTATAATATATTTTTTAAGGATTATTAGAGACTTTCGACTATTCATTAATAATTATTTTATTATTCAATATTTCTGTACTTTTCCAAGTTCTCTTACAAAATAAATTATCTTTTCGATAATTCAATATAAATGATTCGTCAATCAATTAGCTTATAATCGTTTTATAACTTATTTTATGAGGTTTATTGCCTTGCAATGTAATTATCAATATAATTCTTCATTTTCATTTAATTCATCATCACTAATTTGCCAATTTATTTCAATGACCGATTTTTTAAACTTTTTTTTTATTTTTGACTCTCCGTGTCCGACAAATTTTATTTTCACTTTTTCAGTTTAACTCAATTGAAATTTACCGACAAAATGCTCTAGTTTCAATATGTGTAGACTCCCGATTGAAATTACGTAAATGAGAATTTTCGAAATAAAATTAGACGAAATTTGATATCGAGAGATAAAAATTTCGATGCTGCACGTCCGCACCAGAATACCGACCATGAAATAACTAATGGCCTTAAGGTCTTCCATTTTCCATGAACTCTCGGAATATTTGAACAAATGTATTTACCCATCTCATTTACACGTGATAATCAACGTTCGAGAATTCTCTTTTTATTTTTTTATTTTATTTTTTTCATTTATTTTTGGAAGCAGAGCACAACCGTCGGAAATGTTAGGATGCGCAAGCATCTGCTGAGATACAAGAAATGGAGGGTCAATGATCTCATTGAGAAGAACGTTGTTTGATCGAGGCGTCTCGAAAGTCTTCAAGTGTTTGTCCCGCTTATTCATTCTCATAAATTATCGTCCCTCGAAAACTCTCACCCGTCAACTTTCAAAATGTTTATGTAATATTTAACTTTTTTTACGGGCATATCCAAGACCAAAAACGCGAGCCATTATTATTATCACAAATTAATATGAAAATCACTTAATTATTAACGTGAAAAAAACATCGTTATTGATTAAATTACAATTCATTAATGTAATAATTACTTATATTTTTTAAATAATATTAAATGTAAGTTTTTATGTAAATTTAAAAGATATAAAATTTATTTAAATGATTTAAAAAAAATTAATGTTGTAAAATTCTTAAGAGAAACAAACGTCTCGTCGAATAGGAAATGTTTTTACGTGAAAAAAATAGAGATATTATTTATATGGCGCTTTCATAAATATTTTACAAAACCATTTTTATTGTTGTCATTATTTAAAATATTTTATTATTGTTATACATTGCTACTAAAATTATGTAATGGGAAACAAAAGTAATTGAATTTTTTATTTAAGAAAATTATATTAAATATTTAATTTTCGAATAAATTTAAGGATTTATGGTACGTCGTTTTTACAAGTATGTATTGTAAAATTATCGACGTTCTTTGACAATCGAGAATAAACATCTTTTTATTAATTCTTTTTTATACATATTTTTTACTCGCTGTCCATGTCCATCGATGTCCATCTAGGCGAAATTATTTTTACAGGTGAATATTGACAGTTGTAGGAAAAACAATTATTTGTCATCGAAGTATAAATTTGTTTTTTTATGGCGATGAAAAAATGTTTTATTAAGGGTAAAAACGAAGGCGAGATTACGAGGATTCTGGATGATCAGCTTGAAGATTTGTTAAACGTGAACGAGTTTGGAGACCCTGTCCAGTAATCCAAATCCCTTGGCACAAGTCGGATAGATGAGGGAGCAATCGTTTCCGTTTTTTCCAATAAGCGAAGCTTGGAGATAATCGTCACGATCGTACGACGCGTTAAAGGCACTTCCAGATCCGTAGTTCGGCCTGTCGGCAAGTTATTCAACAAAACCGATAAAATTTGACGAGAATTACGCGAAAGAGTGAAATAAAAAATGAATAAATAAACAATTTTCAAAAGTTAACAATAAAAGAAGAACGAAGCTGAAACAATTTGACGTAATTTATAAAAATCACTATCAACATTCTTCAACTCCATTCTACTTTTATTATTATTATTAATGTTTCCAAGTTTATTTATTTATTTATTAACAACATTATATTATTTTGTCGTTTTTAGAAACTGTTTTCTCAATCGTAAATTTCTAGAAATTTATTCTCGTTCCTCTGGGTGTTTTAGTTTTATTTATGAACTATTTTTTAACAATAATAATAAATAACTGAAATTTTGTCTGCTAAAAAAGAAAACTTCAGAAAAATGTTTCGATGTAAAGAAAGTACGACGGTGCAATATTCTTACGTAAGCATTACGTGGAATAACTGTCCGACGAGTCCTTGATCCTCGAGCGGAGTCGCGGCAGCTTCGCATACGCTTTTCATCACGCACGCCCTGCCATTTCCGCCCCATCTGGAGCACAGACGAATACCGTCAAAAATAGTATTTTTTTGCTATCCGTTAGCAGCTTTGTCGGTATTCGTCAATTTCAATACGGTGTCATGTATTTTTTTTTTCTTGCTTTTATCAATTCGTATTTTTAATATTCGAGAAACAGTAATTCATAATAATGCAAGTGCAATTGTTATTATTATTATATGATATATTTATACTATTATATTATTTATATTATCTAACATTATCAATTTTAATCAATTATTATCATTATATAATACATATTTTGAATGTTTCATTATTGTTATTATACGATTATATTATTATAGAAATACATTCATATATAAGCAATCTATATTAATGGATCAACGATGTATAATCGACAATACTGATATATAAAATAAAAAATATATAAATATTTATTAAATTTTCGAAATGACAGCAATATCCCACTAACAGAAAAAAAAACGGAACTACGAACAAAAAAAAAATTGGTGAACGACCATTGGCCGACGGCCTTAAGGATGGCGGGCGAAAAAAGAAATAATAATTTACCTCCTGGTCCCTAACAATTTTGCCAAAGTCCTCATTAATTCTCGCGGCTCCGAAACGAAGTTTCTTTCGATGGCGCCTCTCCCAAGCAAACGATCACCCACCATCGTACAATTTTAATGATAATATCGTAGCGAATTTTTATTGCCCCTGGGGTTTTCGTCGTGAAAAGTCACAATGAAGGATTTTTACCTGGTTGCACTTGTTAACGAGAAAAGCTCGGGAGAACAGCTACGAAAGCGCAATTAAATTTCACGGTGTATATGTGTACGTGTGTCTGGATATAGCCCGGGGCGAATTCCCGCAACCCTTGAAGAGCGAATGAAAAAAAAATGAGACAATCCATTTTTACCTCTCAATCGCCATCTCGAGGGATCGATAAAAGATTGATCTAGTTTTATCCGGGCCCTTGATGACGTCCCGTTCTTGTCGCAACGACGTCCTGTTCGTTGCCGATCTTCGCCAACGCCTCGTCATCCTGGCCATCGAATTTTCAAAGTAATTTGTAAAAAACGTCGCGTTCGTCGGTATCGGAAATTGGAACTGAAAGTTCGATGCGAAACTCATGGTCCTTCCTCCGGTCAATGCGATCGGTAGGCTGATGCCCATCAATAGCTTCCACAAGAAAAAAAATGTTTTGCAACTATGAGATTTATTTTTGCACTGGAAAATAATCGTGGTCAAGTGAACTTGGAGTCACTTTGAAGCCTAACCGATTTCAAGACAGAAAATAAATTTGCATTGAGGGATTTGCCAGTGAGAGGATTATGAAAAAAGAGGAAGTAAAGATATCGCGACGAACCTTCGAGAGATCGACGTCACAACTTTAAGATTTTTTTGCGAGTCGAAAAAAAATCATAGCCAAGTGAGCTTAGGCTCAT
>JAPYZJ010004313.1:0-19305 GCA_030522765.1 Ophioninae sp. B BG-2022a | reverse complement strand
AGTTTTTTATGTTATTATCTTTGTTTATTTTTATTTTTCTTCTTTTGCCCGATAGTCTGTACTAGGGCATAATAAATCATATCATCATCATCATCATCTGTCTCGCCAATAAAAAATACCATCTCGCTCTCTCTCCCTCTACTTCTCTATTTCACTTGATTCCAACAATTCAGATGATTACGAAACAGATAAAGCCCTACTCACAACAATTTTGTCCTCTACCCGGAAAAAAAGATCGGTTGGCGACTCTACCACCCCCTTTCCTCGCTTTCTGCTTCGTTCGGCGTTTTGTCCTGCTTTGATGACGACGACGGAAGGCTGGGGTGAAGGCGATGTGGGAACCAACGGAGGTAACCCTCCTTTAAAGTCCTACTTCCTTTACCAAATAGTACGCCGGATCGGTTTCCACTACGGACGATTCTATTGATCGTTATTCTCGCGAACCGAATCTTATTTTCCCGGCACCTGACTCTCTTGGCCCTCCGTGGCAGAGTGCCTGTCCCGTCGCTCTCCCAGCCACCCCCCCTCCCTGCGTTCCCTTCGTCACAATCGGCCTGACTCGCGTCACGCGGCCGATTCGAATCGACGGTATCACACACGCATACGTTCATTCGACGAAACATATAATAAGCGATTGAGTCGCGAAAAGAAAAAAAAAACATAGTGAAAACAAATACAATATTATAAGGTGATACGCCTTTCGGTTTCAATGTTCAACCATGAGAGAAAAGAGTAGCGCGTCAAAGTCAGCATTCGTCTCGAATGTCGTACTGGATTCCTGCGATGGCTTCTGCATCATGTGTATGAATGTCAGGCAGGCGAAATCGTAGCACAATCCCTCGTCGCTAGAGATAAGTGCGTTACTGCAGGTGAGTCCGGGCATGACACCGCGTTTTTTCAACCAAAATATAGACGCGAAACTGCCAATGAAGGAAATACCTTCGACTGCTGCGAACGGGATTATTTGATCGGCAAAGGTCGCTCCTCCTATTGAGCACCCAATTCGCCTTCTTTGCGCCCCAGGGTAAATTTCCGATGACGTTGGAAAAGAAGCCTATCTCGCCCGGACTCCTGATGTGAGACTCGGTGGGGCCCGAGTGAATCTCCGAGTGTACGTTTTCGATGGCTACTTGGAAAGCGTAGAGACAACGAGCCTCGGTCACTTGGGCCGAAGCGCTCGACGAGATTCTCGTTCACGATGCCCTCTGACTTCACGCCAACCACCAGCTCGCGGGAAATATAACGGCGCTCGTTGTACGGAAAATGTCGGAGGCGCTCGCGGTAACACCGACGTGTCCATTGTTCCTTAATACTAACAAAATAACGTTACCTATAGCGAGTATTAAAATTTACTTTTGTACCTGACGAATGAAAAGGGGGAACAGGGGTGAGAGCCGAGCGAGCAGAGCGCATCCACGTAACTCTTAGGCTCGGTGGAAATTCTGCCCTGTTACAATGTTTATCTCGTATAATATTACAATAAAGCGAAATCAGCGAGAAAATCGAACATTGGGTCGTTGTCGTCTCTTTCTACCTAATAAACGCGAGATAGGAGCATCTGACTCGTCTACACTGTTCGTCTGATTAATCGACCAAAATGTGCATTTTTACTTATTTTTCGAGGAAATCATTGCTTTGACGCTAATTTATATTAATCTCGATGAATATTAGAAAAAATCGAAAACGGCGAGAATATCGAAAATTCACTCGTTTTCGTCGATTTCTGTTTAAAAATCGAGAGATAGGCGCACCCGACTCCTCGATACTGTTCGACTGATTTTCCGACCAAAATATGAATTTCCGCGTACTTTTCGAGGAAATCACCATTTTCACGCTCATTTATGTTTTTCTCCTCAAATATTACAGGAAAGCGATGTCCGCGAAATATTGAAAATTGACTCATTTCCGACGATTTCTGCCACAAAATCGCGAGATAGGCGCAGCTTACTCCTCGATACTGTTCGACTCATCTGTCCACCAAACTGTGGAAATGTACATTTTGACGCATACTTATTTTTTTCTTGTTAAATATTGCAAGGAGTATAGTCGGCAAAAATATCGCAAATTGACTCGTTTTCGTCGATTTCTGCCTCAAAACGTGAGATAGTCGCATCCGACTCCTCGATACTGTGCGACGGGTTTCCGACCAAAATGTGAATTTTCGCGTAATTTTCGAGGAAATCACCATTTTGACGGTAATTTATGTTTTTCTCGTTAAATCTTCCAAAAAGTAATATCGGCGAAAAAATCTGGCTCTCCGGCACTGTTCGACTTATTTTTCGACCGAAATATGAATTTTCGCGTATTTTTCGAGGAAATCACGATTTTTACGTTTATTAGTTTTTTTTTCGTTAAATATTACACAAAAGTAACATTTGCGAAAAAATTGAAAATTGATTCGTTTTCGTCGATTTCTGCCGCAAAAACGTGAGATAGGCCCATCTGACCCAACAAAGCTCATCGACTGATTTTTCGACCCAAATCAGAATTCTCGCGTATTATTGCTGGAAATCACTCTTTGATGCTAATTTATGTTTATTTCGTTAAATATAACAAAAAAGAGATATCGTCGAGAAAATCGAAAATTGACTAATTTGCGTCAATTTCTTCCTAAAACACGCGAGATACCCGCATTTGATTCTTCGAAACTGTTCGACTGATTTGTCGACCGAAATGTGAATTTTGCGTATTCTTCCAGGAAATCACCATTTTTGCGCTCATTTGTTTTTTCTCGTTAAATATGACAAAAAAGTCCATTCGGCGGAAAAATAGAGAATAGACGCGTTTTCATCGATTTGTGCCTCAAAAACGGGAGATAGGCGCATCTGACTCCTCGACACTGTTCGACTGGATTTCGACCAAAATGGCAATTTTCTCGTATTTTCCGAGGAAATCACTTCTTTGACGCTAATTTATGTTTGTCTCGTTAAATATTACATAAAAGCGAAATCGGCGAGAAAATCGAAAATTAACGGGGTTTTCTTCGAATTCTGCCTCAAAAACCCGTGATAGGCACGTCTGACGCGTCGACATGGTTTGACTGATCTTTCGACCATAATGTGCGTTTTCGCGTATTTCTCGAGGAAGCCCTTCTTTTCGCTAATTTATTGTTATCTCGTTACATATTACAAAAAACTGAAATGGGCGAGGAAATCGAAAATTGATTTGTTTTCGTCGATTTCGGCCTAAAAAACGCGAGATAGGGGCATCTCAATCCTCGAAACTGTTCGACCTAATTTTCCACCAAAATCTGAATTTTCGCGTATTTTTCGGAAAAAATTCGATTTTCACGCAAGGGGATAGCGAGTTAAGGGTGGTCTGGGGGGCCCCACCGAATCTGGTAAAATCGTTCTAAAAATCGTGAAGAGGGTCGAAAAACATGCAGTAAAAGCTTTTTACAACCGACATTACAACCCCGAACGAAAATACAGTAATGTCGAAAAATATGATTTTTTGTGATTTTTATTTTTTTCAACCAGTTTAATTTGTTTTTAAATGGTATAAATACAATTCTAGATTGGTTTAGGATGTGTAGAAGTCCCCTGAATTTTTTCAGATTTTGTGGTGAAGTAAAAACATTTGAATTTTAGGTTAATATGCGAAAAAATCGTGAAAAACGCGTCATTTGCAAGATTCAACACTCTAATTTTTAGGGTTGTTTTCATTTTCCTGAGGGGTTCTGTATAGTATCGATAGCGGCAATTGTGCTCTTTCGAGTGCGGGCAACTGGACCCAATTTGATCAATTCTGGTGAGCGGGGCGAGTTTTGAAAAAAACTCGAATTTTCAACTTTCAATAAATTACGGCGCGTACTCGGTATAATGCGTCTTTGCTATAAAAAAATACATCTCTATAGGGGTTTTTGCGGTCGCTGATCACGAATTTGATGTCAAAAAAATTTTTTGACAACAAATTTACCCATAAATATTTATAACTGCATTGATAATGGTAATTTGAAATTCAAATGAGTTGACTAAACCGTTATCTGCTAAAACCTTCTTTACTACATTTTATAAAAGGTAATGAATTGTTATTTCTTGTACATTAAATCAAATGTTTTTTACATTCTTCGTTGTACTAAGTTATATATTTTTCAGCCCGGCAGGAAAAATTCTATGAAATAGTTCTAGCCGAACAAAAGATTTCGTGTAGAGACTTTGTTTTCCTAGACCTTGAAGGAAGACTATAAAGCAAGTTTAAAAAAAAAATTAAGCTCTTTATAGATATTTTCATTTATGAAAACTTGTTTTTCTGTACATTTGAGATGCCGCCTAAAAAACAGAAATCTTATGTAGATGCAAGGTGCACCTCATGCAACTCTCTGCTTCGTCATGATACTGGACTGCAAAGAGTCATCCTAACAGACGATGAAGCACAAACGGCTTCAGTCTGTTTGGGCGTATAAATGAATATAGCAGACGTCTCATGCCATAAATGCCGGTCAAAAGCATATAAAATGAAGAAAAAACTTGATCAACCTTCAACAAGTCCAGCACAGATTCTCACTAATCTTTTCTCTGTTCAAAGCGTTGTACCTGTTATTGAAGAAGATAGTGACGAGGATTAAAACTGTTAAATTGTTAACTTTGCTCTGTAAAAAAGTATTATGCTATTTTATATTACTGTGTGAATATTACGTAAGCTTGAATAAAATACGATTCATACCAGAGAATTTAGTTTCATCGATTATATTTGTTGAACACGATATTAAAATTGTTTAAATGCTATGATATAATGATATGTTTTATATTATCAAGCGTGTGTTAATAAATATATATGGGTGAATTTGTTGTGATAGAATTTTTTTGACATCAAATTTGTGATCAGCGACCTCAAAAACCCCTATAGAGATGTATTTTTTATAGCAAAGACGCATTATACCGAGTACGCGCCGTGATTTACCGAAAGTTGAAAATTCGAGTTTTTTTCCAAAAGTCGCCCCGTTCACAAGAATTGACCAAATTGAGTCCAGTTGCCCACATTCAAAAGAGGACAATTGCCGCTATGTATACTATACAGCACCCCTCAGGAAAATAAAAATAACCCTAAAAATTAGAGGGTCGAATCTTGAATAAGACGCGTTTTTTACGATTTTCTAGCATTCAAACCTAAAATTCACCTGTTTTCACTTGACCAAAAAATCTAAAAAAATTCAGGGGACTTCTACACCGACAAAACCAATTTATAATTGTATATTAAACATATAAAAATAAAATAAACTAGTTGAAAAAAATAAGAATCAGAAAAAATGATATTTTCGCAATTACTGAGTTTTCGTTTGGGGTTATAATGTCGGTAAACAGCGTATACTGCATGTTTGTCGACGGTCTTTAAGATTTTTGGAACGATTCTACCCGATTCGGTGGGAGCCGCTATACCACCCTTAACCCGCTACCCCTTTTATGTTTTTCTCGTTAAGTATTAAAAAAAAAAGCGAAATAGGTGAAAAAATGGCAATGTGTTTCCTTTTCGTCGATTTCTGCTCCGAAAACACAAGATAGACGCACCTGACTCCTCCATACTGTTTGACTGATTTGTCGACGAAAATGTGAATTTTACCGTATTTTTTCGAGGAAATCAGCATTTCGACGCTAACTTATTTTTTTCTCGGTAAATATTACAAAAACATATAGTGCGCGAAAAAATCGAAAATTTACTCGTTTTCGTCGATTTCTGCCTCAAAACGCGAGATAGGCACATCTGACTCCTCGACACTGTTCGACTGATTTGTCGAGCAAAATGTGGTTTTCGCGTACTATTCGAGGAAGTTCTTTGGCGCTAATTTATTGTTTTTCGTTAAATAGTACAAATAAGCAAAGTCAGCGAGAAAGTCGAAATTTGACTCGTTTTCGTCGATTTCTGCCTCAAAAACGCGAGATAGGCGCATCTAACTCCTCGATACTGTTCGACTGATTTGTCGACCAAAATGTGAATTTTCCAGTTTCTTTCGAGGACATCACCATTTTGACGATAACTTATTATTTCTCGTTAAAAATTTCTAAAAAGTGAAGTGGCCGGAAAAAATTTAAAATTTACTCGTTTTCCACGATTTCTGCCTGAAAAACGCGAGATAGACGCATCTGACTCCTCGACACTGTTCGACTGATTTTTCGACCAAAATGTGAATTTTCGCGGATTTTTCGATAAAATTACCATTTTGACGCTCATTTATGTTTATCTCAATAATTATTACCATAAAGTGAAATACGCGAAAAAAATGTAAATTGACACGTTTCCGTCGATGTCTGCCTTAAAATCGCAAGTAGGCGCATCTGACTTCTCGATACTGTTCGACTGATTTGTCGACCCAAACGTGAATGTTTTCGTATTTTTCAAGGAAATCACCATTTTCACGCTATCATATTTTTCTCGTCAAATATTTCAAAAAAGTGAAGTGCGCGAAAATATCGAAAATTGACTAGATTTCGTCGATTTCTGCCTCAAATCGCGAGAAAGGCGCATCTGACTCCTCGACACTCTTTGACTGATTTTTCGACCAAAATGTGAATGTTCTGGTATTTTTTGAGGATATAAGCATTTTGACGATAACTTATTTTTTTCTCGTTAAATATTACTAAAAATAAAGTCGTTGAAAAAATCGACAATTGACTCGTTTTCATAGATTTCTGCCTCAAAATCGCGAGATAGGCGCATCTGATTCCTCGACACTGTTCGACTGATTTTTCGATGAAAATGTGAATTTTCGCGTATTTTTCGAGAACATCACCATTCTGAAGCTAATTTATGTTTTTATCGTTTAATATTACACAAAGTGAAATCGGCGAGAAATTCGAAAATTGACGGGTTTTCGTCGACTTCTGCCTCAAACACGCGAGATAGGCGCATCTGACTTGTTGACACTGATCAACAGATGTGTCGACCAAAATGTGAATTTCGGCTTATGTTTCGAGTAAATCATGAATTCCACGCTCATGTATGTTTTTCTCGTTAAATCTTAGAATATAGCGAAATCGGCGAAAAAGTGCAAAATTGACTGGTTTTCGTCCATTTCTGTCTAAAAAATGCGAAATAGGCGCATTGGACTCCTCGACACTGTTCGACTGATTTTTCGACCAAAATGTCAAATTTCGTGAACCTTTCCAGGAAATAACCATTTTCACGCTAATTCATGTTTTTCTCGTTAAATATTACGGAATAGTGAAATCGGCAAAAAAAATCGCAAGTTGACTCTTTTTCGTCGATTTCTGCCTAAAAAACCCAAAATAGGCGCATGTTAGTCCTCGACAATGTTCGACTGATTTTTCAACCAAAATGTGAGTTTTCGCGTATTTTTGGAGGATATCACTTCTTTGACGCTACTTTATGTTTATACCGTTAAATATTAGAAAAAAGCGAAATCGCCGAGAAAATCGAAAATTGACTTGTTGTCCGCAATTTCTGCCTTAAAAACGCGATAGCTGCATTTGACTCGTCGACTCTGTTTGACTGATTTTTCAACTAAAATATGAAATTTCCCGTATTTTTTGAGGAAATCATTATTTTGATGCTTATTTGTTTTTCTCATGAAATATTACAAAAAAGTAAAATCGGCGAAAAGATCGAAAATAGACTCGTTTTCGTCGATTCCTGGCCAAAAAACGCGAGTTAGGCGGGTCTGACTCGTCGACAGTCTTCGACTGATTTTCCTACCAAAATGTAAGATTTCCCGTATTTTTCGAGAAATTCACCATTCTGACGCTAATTTATGTATTTCTCGTGAAATATTATAAAAAAGGGAAATCGGCGTAAAAATCGAAAACTGTCTCGTTTTCGTCGATTTCTGCCTCAAATTCGCGAGATGGGCGCACGTGACTCCTCGACACTGTTCGACTGATTTTTCGACCAATATGTGGATTTTCGCGCATTTTTCGAGGAAATCACTTCTTTGACGCTAATTTATGTTTATCTCGTTAAATATTACAGAAACGCGAAATCGTCGAGAAAATCGAAAATTGACGCGTTTTCGTCGATTTCTCCCTCAAAAACGCGAAATAGGTGCATCTGATTCGTCGACACTGTTTTTCTTATCATCTAATTCGATCTATCATCGACATCTAATTTTTTTATCAAAATGTGAAGTTTCCC
Organism: Ophioninae sp. B BG-2022a; assembly: GCA_030522765.1. Classification (NCBI taxonomy): domain Eukaryota; kingdom Metazoa; phylum Arthropoda; class Insecta; order Hymenoptera; family Ichneumonidae; species Ophioninae sp. B BG-2022a. The sequence goes on along the minus strand of JAPYZJ010004313.1, from coordinate 11,220 downwards.
GTATTTTTCGAGGAAACCACTATTCTGACGCTGATTGATGTTTTTCTCTTCAAATATTACAACGAAGTGAAATAGCCAGAGTGCAGCAGTGAATATTGAAAGAACACCGGGAGAACGTTTGAATAAGAGGATTTATTATAGGTATTTAACACTGGCGATAGCGTGGTTTTTAGCGCGTCGCTTGTCTATCGACGAAGATTCAGTTACGTAAGAAAAAGGGGAGAGGTAATGCGCAGACGCTACCGCGCATAAGCAGGCCGTGTGGCCAACGTGGTCCCACGCGCGTCGGTGGCGCCCTCTGTGTGACCATAGGAACATCGTCTCTTAGTCTGACGACTTTCCGATACTCCCCCTCGAAGTTCCGATCGGCAGCAGCCTAGATCTCTTCACACGTTGATACCCAATAGCTTCAGGCACTTCTCGTGTTTTGGTCGTCGTAGACCCTTCGTCAACATGTCTGCCGCCATGTCGTTTGATCTGGTGTGTTCGATCGTTAGAACACCGTTGTTTAGTGCATCTCGCACGTAGTGGTGACGGACGACTATGTGTTTCGTGCGAATATGTTAGATAGGATTTTCGGCCAGCCTTTTCGCACCAGTGTTGCCGCCGAAAATAACGATTCCGGCCATTTTGGGACATCCCAGCCCTGACAGGAAGCGTCTGAGGTGCGTAGCCTCCTTGACAGCTTTTGTGATAGCCATATATTCAGCTTCGACTGAAGATAGCGCCGTTGTTTTCTGCTTCCTTGACATACAGGGGATCGGACAGCTGCCTAAACTGAAGACGTAGCCGGTGTAGTATGTTCTGTCTCTCTTGCAGATCGCCCAATCCGCGTCAACGAATCCGACAACGGGCTTTTTCACGCTTCTGTACGTCAGCCCTAGCTATTGAGTTCCCTTGAGATATCTCAGGATACGCTTTGCAGGCGCCCAGTGTGCTGAACCGTGATCGTTGTTGAACTGGCTGACATAATTTACAGCGTGGGCGATATCGGGCCTCGTGCAAGTGGCTACGTACATTAGCGAGCCGATTAGTTCTTGATACGGGAAGACGTCGTGTTCTTGATCCGTTGAGTCGGGTCTTTGCAGTTTCGAGTTCGACTCGAATGGAGTTTTGACGGGATTCGCTTCTATCATCCCAAAGCGTTTCAATAGGGTGGAGACATATTCGTTTTGAGAGATTATGACTTTCGACTCCTCCTGTGTGAACTCCAAGCCTAGGCATTGTTTTATTCGTCCTAGGTTCTTTATTTCGAACCTCTTGGAGAGAAAACTACATAGCGCGGAAATTCTATATTTCGTTTTACACGCGACCAATATGTCGTCCGCGTATGTAAGAATCAACATCATATTCTCACCTTGTCCTTGGTAAAAGACGCACGTGTCCGAGACATATTGTTATGCCCCATATTCCAGCAGGACTTTCTTCAACTCGGCGTGCCAGCATCGTCCTGCCTGTTTCAGTCCGTAGATTGCTTTGCTCAGAAGCAGGACTGTTTCCTTGCATTCTAAGTCATGTAGCATCTTCGCCGCTTTCTTGTGTATGTCAGTGTTCCGTGATTCGGCTCGTATCAACCTTTCCAATCCTCGGTGAACGAATTTTGGGACTTCCATGTGAATCTTTTTCTCAAGTTTGCCGTTCAGGAAGGCTGTCGTCACGTCAAATTGTTCGATTTCCAGATCGAGTTCGGCAGCGAGTGCCGTCATGATTCGAACCGACTCCATTCGGGATACAGGAGCAAAACCGTCGTCATAGTCCCTCCAGGGCGTTGCGCAAATCCCTTCGCGATGACTCGAGCTTTTCTCCTCTTCAGATTCCCGTCGCCGTCGAACTTGTTTCGGAGAACGAGACGGCTGCCGAGGACGAGGTACGACCGTCCAAGTATCGTTTTTTAAAATCGACCTCATCTCGTCTGCGATGGCGTCAAACCACTCTTCGGCATCGGGCCCCTCTATTGCTTCAACGATGGGGATTTCGCCCAACATTGCCGAATCTGTAAAATTTTCGGCAAAGTTAGCCTCGTGAAAGAGCTTTCGGGGTCTCCTCCTGCGACCGGTTCGTTCGAAGCGCGGTCTTCCTCTTCCGTGCCTGACTCTTTCGCCGGTTTCGACCTCTCGTTCTGAATCTCCTGGTTCGGATCCGTCGTTCGCTTCGTGGCCTTGGTTTTCTTTTGGCGCCTCGCTCGCGACTTTCGTTGGAATTTCGATCTTTTCATCGATTTATTCATCGGCTTCTGTCGCCATCGGATCCTCGTCGCGCTCGTTTTTCGGCGGAGACGATTCGGGCTTCTCGTGCAGGACTACGAAGTTTCTGGAGATCTCGATTTTCCGCTCTTCCGGAATGAAGATTTTGAAACCCTTGCAAACTTCGGATTAGCCCACAAACGTACCTTTGCGAGATTTTGTGCTCCATTTATCGGAGTTCGGCTGCTGATTAATGACCATGACCGGACGCCCAAATACTTCGAGCGTGCTGACGTCGGGAGGATCACCGGTCCATTTTTCGAACGCCGTCTTTCCGTTCAAGACGCTCGAAGGGCATCTGTTTCGTATGAAATTCGCCGTGTTGATTGCTTCCGCCCACAGGACGTCTGGGGATTTCGATTCGAGTAGTAGGCAGCATGCCGTGTCAAGTAAGGTCCGATTCTTGCCCTCCGCGACCCCGTTCTGTTCGGGTGTATACGGAATCGTCAAACGTCGGCGGATCCCATTTTCCTTCAGAAACGCGTCAAAGGAGGAGTTGACGTATTCAGTGCCGTTATCCGACTATAGCGATTTAATTTTCCTTCCAGTGAGGCTCCCGACATGAGCCTTATAGTCTTTAAACGCCTCGAACACGTCGCTCTTGCTCCTCAGAAATCTCACCTCGCACCATTTGGACGAATCGTCAATGAGTGTAGCGAAGTATTTCGACTTAGCCATCGATTCCGAGCGCATTGGTCCGCAGATGTCGGTATGGACGATCTCCAGTGATTCCGTTTTTCGTTCGGACATCTTGGGCAACGGCTTTTTCGCCATCTTAGTCCTCGCGCGTATTTCGCAGGAAATTTCGGTGGGGCTGTGTCCGATTTTCAACCCTCTTACCGTACCTTGCTGCGCATATTTTTCCAGGTCCTTGAAGTTGAGATGGCCCATTTTACGATGCCAAATCGTTGTTGAGCGAACGTCTATGCTTGATTCATCCTTCCATTCTGCGTTCGCGACTCTCTCGATGTGTTTCGCCCGTAGACAATACAATCTACTGATTTTGCGTTCTGCCTTCAAAATTCAATTGCAGTTCGGATCGATTATAGAGGCTGATTCCGTCTTAAAAATTACCGTGAGACCTTTATCGCATATTTCCCTACCGATAGTAGGTTCGTGCGGAGTTCTGGAACAAACAGAGCTTCACTGAGATCTACGTTTATTTCTTTTCCGTCGTACCTTGTTTGGAAGCTGATCGGCCCTTTTCCCTTTACATTTGCACACGTGTCGTTAGCAAGATGCACTTGGCTCGTTTTACGATGATTCGTTTCGCTTTCGGGGGGAATCTCGCAACACATGTGTGACGTGCACCCGCTGTCGATGCACCAAGACAATTGGGAATTTGACTCCAGAGATTGAAGAGCGCACTCCAAACGTACGACGTTGGCGCCGCTTGTTACGGACAAACAGACGTTCCCCGCTGCGTTGGCGTTCTCGCTGGACTTGGCGTTCTTCGTGCATTCAGATGCTTTGTGGCCACGTTTTCCGCATTTGTGGCACCGGAACCTGAATGGTGGTTCCTTCCTTTGTTGATGAGAATTGCTCGCCTCGCTTTTCCCGTCAATTTCGGGTTTCTTTGACGCGGGCTTTTCCTTGTATTGGAACGTTTTCGCGAGCTCTGCCGTAGAAGTGTTTTCGCGTGCATCATTCTTCCTCGAGGCGCTTTCGTCTAGGACTTTTATCCGTAGAGCTTCGGGGAGGGTAACGAGTCCCTCGATTCAATGGCGCAACGAAAAGTGATGAAGGACGCGGGGAAGCTGTGGAGCAACATCACCGAGAGCAGGTCAGAGTTTATCTGTATGTCCAGCTCGTTAAGTTTATCCACTGTGTCGAAAAATGCGAGCATACGTTCGCGGACGTCCTCACCTTCGTTCATTCGGTGATACGTCAGCTGCTTAATCAATGTCGATTTTCGAGCGGGTCAGGTGGACTGATAAATGTTTTGTAGTTTCGTCCATAATTGATGTGACATGTTACAACCATTTACCTGTTTCAATTCGGATGGTCTGATGCTCAAGATGATGTCAGCTTTCGCCTTTTCGTCCTCCTTCTCCCACATTTTGGCCTGTCCTCTCGTTTCGTCGTCGACGATTTCCGGCTTCACTCTTGTACCGTTCACAAAATCCCAGGCATCAGTTTTTGTTAGAACCGCAGGTATTTGGATTTTCCAAGTATCGTAGTTCTCGCGATAGAGTTGTTCGATCCTCATAACGTTCGTTCCGGACATCGTGTCGACCGCGTGGCGAATCTAACCTCGTTTGTGTTCCGACGGTTTTTTCTCATTCGCGCACGTGTTGTACGTTTTTCCTTTCTATTCACTTGGGTACTGAGCCCATAACCTGTCAGAGTGCAGGGGTGAATATTGAAAGAACACCTGGAGAACGTTTGAATAAGAGGATTTATTATAAGTATTTAACACTGGCGATAGCGTGGTTTTTAGCGGGTCGCTTGTCTATCGAAGAAGATGAAGTTCCGTAAGAAAAAGGGGAGAGGTAGTGCGCAGACGCTACCGCGTATAAGCAGGCAGTATGGCCAAGATGATCCCAGGCGCGTCGGTGGCGCCCTCTGTGTGACCATAGGAACATCGCCTATTCGTCTGACGACTTCCCGATATAAATCGCCGAAAAAATGGAAAGTACACTCGTTTTCGTCGACTTCTGCCTCAAAAACGCGAGATAGGCGCCTCCAACTCCTCGAAATTGTTCGACTGGTTTTTTGACAGAAATGTGAATTTTCGCGTATTTGTCGAAGAAATCACTCTTCTGACTCTAATTTATGTGTTTCTCATTAAATATTAGAGGAAAGTAACCAAATATGGAATACCATTTTGTTCTTGTGTTATAAAAAAAAGATAATGTAAATAAAAAACTTCTCTTCTTATTTACACTGGACGCAAAAATTAAGCGATAGAAAAAAAATTGCAAATTTTTTGCCATTTTTCAAAAGGCTGTAACTCTGTGAAAAATGGTCGAAAAACGTTCTCAAAAAAAGAAAATTGTAGCCCCAACTTTCTAGTTTTCAGATCTGGGGTCAAAAAATTTTTACCATGTGTAGTTTTCCAGAAAACTTCGGAAAACCATCGAAGGAAAAATTTTCGAAATTTTCACTCTTCTCCAAAAAGGTCCATGGACTTGATTAATTGTTTCTTGATGATTCCACTATAAAGATCTTATAGAGAATTTTATCCTCTTTAATTTGAGCGGTAGTTGAGCTCTGTGCGATGATTTTTGGCGGAGTTATCGGCGTTCAAAGCAAAAACTGCACTTTTAACTTTTAAAATTGATAACTCGGGAAATAATGATTGTACAGAAAGTTTAAGGTGGGTTTCGAAAACTGCAAAATATCCTCTGTAACACCTTATTACTTATTTTTTCTTACAACATTTTTTTCAATGCGAAAAGATCGATCAACAAAAAGGTAAAAAACGCATATTTAAGGATATATGCTAAACTAGGTATATTTCAGGAAATAATCGATTGATAAAGGATATAAAAGCATTCCGATTTTTCCTTCATTGTGTTCCAAACGATTGAATTTTCCATTTTTGCTGAAAATCCATGAAAAATGCATTTTTTAGCTTTTATTCATTTTTTATGGTTGAACATTCTTTTTTTCATTGAGAACCTGAATTGTTATTTTTTAAAAAAGTTACTCTGTGTGAAAAAACACAAAAATGAAAAAAAAAAATTACTCGAAAAAATTTTTTTTCGTTCTTTTACACAGAGTAACTTTTTTAAATAATAACAATTCAGGTTATTAATGAAAAAAAGTTTAACCATGAAAGATGAATAAAAGCTAAAAAAATGCATTTTTAGCTTTTGCAAGTTTAATGCAAATTAAAACTACAACCACCGTCGAAAAACTACATATGATAAAAATTTTTAGAACGCAGATCTGAAAACTAGAAAGTTGGGGCTACAATTTTCTTTTTTTTAAACGTTTTTCGAACATTTTTCCCGGAGTGACAGCGTTTTGAAAAATGGCAAAAAATTTGCTATTCTTTTTCTATCCCTTAATTTTTGCGTCTAGTATATTTATCAGCCATGTAGTTGCGCTTGAGTTATCGATAATTTTGTTTTACATAGATTAATTTGAAATATAAAATATTCTCATAAACAAAATCAAGGTAAGGGAACCTTATTATGGAATAGGTACCCAAACATGGAATAGTATAAAACTATGTACAATTAACCTTCACTTTTATGAGATACTACAGGAATTTTGGTAAGTTATAAAAAGGTCCTTGGTTACTTGCAAAAATCGCATATCCATGTACCAAACTACACCTGGACAAGCACCTTATGCCCAGAGTTCACATATGAGGCGTTTAATACATGTCTCTGCTCGATTATCTTGAGTAAACAGAACATACACTCTGTATGTTGTGCGGCAAGGGCTTCCAGTCCTATAGCGGCATCATGCTCATTGTCTGTATGAAAATGTACTTCTTATTAGTATTGTTTCATACTCCATATCTAGACCCCACGGATTGTCCATATTTGGAAATTTCCAACTAATCAATACTTATATCAGTTTTTTTACGAAACACAATCAGACAAAAGAAAACCTATAAAATAATAAAAAGAACATGTAATTCATGTACGGTTATAATAACAACCTTCTTATTTCCAATCACGTTTTGAGAAATACTTATTTTTTACATAGCTTAAAAACTTTTCCCACAGCACTGAAGAAAACACTCTCACCACGGCCGCAACGTTTGCCCGACTGACAAGTTAAGAACTGTACGCGAGTATAATGATGGACAGACCCAGAACATCGCTATTTTTTGCAGCTAGGAGTATTAGTTTTTGAGAAATAGCGGTATTCCATATTAGGGATACTATTCGATATTTGGTTACTTTCCTTAACAATAAAGCGGAATCGACGGAAAAATCGGAAATTGACTCGTTTTCGTCGATTTCTGCCTCAAAACGGCGAGATAGGCGCATGTGACTCCTCGATATTGTTCGACTGATTTTTCAACAAAAATGTGGATGTTCGCGTATTTTTCGAGGAAATCACCAGTTTGACGCTAATTCATGTTTATCTCGTTGAATATAAAAAAAAAAGCGAAATCTGCGAGAAAATCGAAAATTGATTCGTTTTCGTCGATTTCTGCCTCGAAAACGCAAGATAGGCGCATCTGACTCCTCGACAATGTTTCACTGATTTTTCGATCAAAATGTGAATTTTCGAGTGTTTTTCAGGAAATCACTATTGTGACGCTATGTTATGATTTTCTCGTTAGATATAACAAAAAAGCGAAATTGGCGAAAAAATTGAATATCAAGAGGTTTTCGTCGATTTCTGCCTCCAAAACGCGAGATAGGCGCATCTGATTCGTCGAAACTGTTCCAACGATTTATCGAACAAAATGTGAATTTTCGCGTACTTTTGGCAGAAATCACTACTTTGCCGCTATTTTGTGTTTAATTCGTTAAAAGGTGCAAAAAAGCGAAATCGGCGAGAAAATCGAAAATTTACTCGTTTTCGTCGATTTCTGCGTAAAAAACGAGAGATAGGCGGGTCTGGCTCGTCGACACTCTTCTACTGATTTTTCGGCTAAAATGTAAAATTGAGCGGATTTTTCAAGGGAATCACCATTCTGAAGGTCATTTATGTTCTTCTCGCTAAATGTTAAAAAAAAGCGGAATCGGCGAAAATATCGAAAATTGACTCGTTTTCGTCGTTTTCCGCCTCAAAACCGCGAAGTAGGCGCAAGTGATTCCTCGATACTGTTCGGATGATTTTTCGACCAAAATGTGGATTGTTGTGTATTTTTCGGGGAAATCACTTCATTGACGCTAATTGAAATTTATATCGCTAAATAGTACAAAAAAGCGGAATCGGCGAAAAAAATCGAAAATTGTTTCGTTTTCGTCGATTTCTGCCTCAAAAACGAGAAATACGCACATCTGACTCCTCGACACTGTTCGACTGAATTTTCGGACAAAATGTGGATTTTTGCGAATTTCTGGAGGGAATCCTTTTTTTGACGCTAATTCATGTTTATCTGATATTACAAGTTCATCTGATATTACAGTAATATTACAAAAAAGCGCAATCGGCAAGAAAATCGAAAAGGGAGTCGTTTTCGTCGATTTCTGCGAGAAAAACGCGAGGTAGGCGGTTCTTACTCCTCGACACCGATCGACTGATTTTTCGACCAAAATGTGACCCTTCGCGTGCTGTTCGAGGAAATCAAATTTGACGGTCATTTATGTTTTTCTCGTTATATATTACAAAAACGTGAAGTCGGCGGAAACATCGAAAATTGACTCGTTTTCGTCGATTTTTGCCTCAAAAACTCGAGATAGGCGCATCTGACTTGTCTACCTTCTTCGACTGATTTTTCAACCAAAATGTGAGTTTTCGCGTATTTTTCGAGGAAATCCCTATTCTGACGCTAATTTATGTTTTTCTCGTGAAATATTACAAAAAAGCGAAATCGGCGAAAAAATCGAAAAATGACTCGTTTTCGTCGATGTCTACCTAAAAAACGCGCAATAGGCGCATCTGACTCAACACTGTTCGACTGATTTTTCGTCCAAAATGTGAGTTGTCGCATATTTTTCGAGGATATCACTTCTTTCACGCTAATTTATGTTAATCTCGTTAAATATTGCAAACCAGCGAAATCGGGGAGAAAATCGAAAATTGACTCGTTTTCCTGGATTTCTGCCTCAAAAACGCGATAGGCGCATTCGACTCGTCGACTCTGTTCCACTGATTTTTCGACCAAAATGTGAGCTTTCCTGCATTTTTCGAGGAAATCCTTATTTTCACGCTAATTTATGTTTTTCTCATGAAATATTACAAAAAGTAAAATCGGCCAAAAAATCGAAAATTGACTCGTTTCCGTTGATTTCTGCATAAAAAACGCGAGGTAGGCGGGTCTGACACGTCGACACTCTTCGAGTGATTTTTCGACCAAAATGTGAAATTTCGCGGATTTTTTGAGAGAATCACCATCCTGACGGTAATATATGTTTTTCTTCGTTAAATATTACAAAAAGGCGAAGTAGGCAAAAATATCGAAAGTTTACTTTTTTCCGCCGATTTCTGTCTAAAAAATGAGAAATAGGCGCATCTGACTCCTCTACACTGTTCGACTGATTTATCGACCGCAATGTGCGTTTTTTGGGATTTTTTGCAGGAACCACGATTTTCACCTTAATTCATATCTATCTCGTTAAATATTACAAAACAACGAAATCGACGAAAGAATCGAAAATTTCCCGTTTTCGATGATTGCTGCCGCGAAGTCGCCAAATAGGCGCATTTGACTCGTCTACACTGTGTGGCTGATTCGTCGACCGAAATGTGAATTTTCGCGAATGTTTCCAGAAAATCTCCATTTTGACACCAATTTATGTTTTTTTTCGTTAAATATTACAAAAAAGTGAAATCGGCGAAAAAATCGCCAATTGACTTATTTTCATCGATTTCTGCGTAGAAAACGCGAAATAGGCACATGTGACTTCTCGATACTGTTCGACTGATTTTTCGAACAACATGTACAATGTCCCGTATTTTTCGAAAAAATCACCATTTCGACTCTAATTTATGTTTTTCTTGTTAACTATTACAAAAAAGTGAGATGAGTCAAAAATGGTGATTTCGTCGAAAAATACCCGAAAACGCATATTTTGGTCGTAAAATCGTTCGAATTGTTTAGAGGTGCCAACACGGCCTAACTCGCGTTTAAGATCCGGAAAGCGAAGAAAACGAGTCAATTCTCGATTTTCGTGCCGATTCCACTGTTCTAATTTGGGTTAGTTTGGGTTCGTTGGCGTTTGTTTGGGTGTGTGGGTCGAAAAAACACACTCACACATACAATCACTTTATTTGACATATTTAAAGATAAACAGCAAATTAGCGCTATAATGGTGATTTCGTCGAAAAATACGCAAAAACACACATTTTGGTCGAAAAATCAGTCTCGCGTTTTAGAGCCGGGAATCGACGAAAACGAGTAAAGTCTTGATTTTTATGACGATTTCACTGTTCTAGTTTGGGTAAGTTTCGGTTTGTTTGCGTTTGTTTGGGTATGATTGAGTGTATTTGGGTTCGTTTGGGTTTGTTGTGCGAAAATACACACACACACACACACACACACACACACACAATTACTATTTCTGTAATATTTAACGAAAAACAGTAAAGTTAGCGTCAAACGGCGATTTCCACGACAAATACGCGCAAATGCACATTTTGGTCGAATAATCCGTTGAATTGTGTCCAGGTGCCAAAAGCGCCTAGCTCTCGTTATTGAGCCGGAAATCGACGAAAACACACACACACACACACGCACACGCACACACACACACACACAATTACTATTTCTGTAATATTTAACGAGAAACAGTAAAGTTAGCGTCAAACGGCGATTTTCACGAAAAATACGCGCAAATGCACATTTCGGTCGAATAATCCGTTGAATTGTGTCCAGGTGCCAAAAGCGCCTAGTTCCCGTTTTTGAGCCGGAAATCGACGAAAACACACACACACACACACACACACAATGACGCATTTTATCATATTTAACGAGAAACAATAAAATTAGCGTCAAAATGGTGATTTCGTAGAAAAATACGCATAAATGCAAATTTTGGTCATAAAACCGTTCGAATTGTTTAGAGGTGCCAACACGGCCTAACTCGCGTTTAAGATCCGGAAAGCGAAGAAAACGAGTCAATTCTCGATTTTCGTGCCGATTGCACTGTTCTAATTTGGGTTAGTTTGGGTTTGTTTGAGTTTGTGGAGCGAAAAACACACACACACATACACACACAATGACGTTTTTTATCCTTTTTTATTCCATGTATACCCATGTGGGTGTTTACATTTCTTTGTTTTGCTTCTCGAGTTCCAATTTTTCCAATATTTCCACTTTTCCTTGCCATCCTTCCATCTTTTTCTGTCACGTCCTACCCGCACTTCGCTAAGCTAACCTACCTATAGTGCGTCCACA
>JAPYZJ010004312.1:0-31767 GCA_030522765.1 Ophioninae sp. B BG-2022a | reverse complement strand
TGACCAACAGTCAGGACTTTACAAAAACGACTAGATAACCATTAATATGATGAATAAATGGGTAAATAATTAGTATATTTGTCAGCTGAATAGTTCTACTATCTATAACGGTGGTTGTTTTCTCTGTATCAATAGAAACAGCAAGGATATACAAGCTTAACTAAAAAGTTAGTCAACTATCCCCGGTCTCCCCTACTTCGTCAGTTTTAGGATTTCCAAGACGCTTCGGAACAAGGATCGTGGCTTCTGGATAAAAGATAAGATTGCTGATAAGAGGACTTTCAGAAACGACAACCCACAATGTTATCAACTGGTATTTTTTTCTTTCGCAGCCACCCGACGAATTATCCGTGTACTATCCATTGAGCTGCGCAATAAAGATAATACCTGTTATCGCGATAGTGCTCGCGCCCATCGCTTTTGCGACCAAAATGCAAACGAGCCCGATCGGGCCGGATCCGGTTATCAGGACTTTCGAGCCTACACTGATGTTGGCTCGTTTGCACGCGTGAACCGCAACGGAAAGGGGTTCCAGCAGAGCGCCTTCTTCCAGGCTCACGTGATCGGGTAACCTGTAAATCAACTTAATTAACCGTTTGTAACTCTGATTTCTGATCTACCGAGCGTAACGACGATAACAATAATCCAATATATAATAACGAGGCAAATAATATCAGTAATAATCATTATTCTTTTTTACTTGAAAAAAATGAAATATTCTTTTTATATAAAGTGTAGTAAAAAGAAATCCATTATTTTCTGAAATCAATCAATCACAAACCCAATCAACGAATCAACCCCATCTCGCGTTAGCCGATCGGGCTTGTCCAACGCTAGACCCAACTAAAGCCATCTATTGGAAAAATCATGGATTTCTTTTTACTAGACCTAATATACATGGAAAACTGAATATTCATGTAATTCTTTAATTCGATGAATCGCCAGTTATATTGGAATTATGTATGATTATTAGGGGTTTAATTTTGATTTTCTCGATCCAAATAGCACACCCTGTACACCCGTCGATTAGATATCGCGAGGATTTTTAACTCTTGAACAGTACTCGAACCAACGATATAACTATCGTTATCGCGGCACTTTTCGCTCCGATGTGTACACGGGACCTTGCGTCGTCGATCCAACACCAATGTAGGAGAACATCGAGGTTAACAAGGTCTCGGGTATTGAATCTTCCGCACGGAAGATTTCGAAATGCGTTTTAATCGCCGGTTTTTTCTCTGATTGCAAGAAAAACAAGCGCTTTATTTGTTTTACACGCAATTGTTGAAACGTCTGGTGTAATCGTTCCGAAGCACGATTAATTGACAAGAAAAATGTTCAGGAAAGGCATTGAGATTCTGCGACGTTATCAGTCTCCATATTCGATGCAGTTTCAAGCTACTTTCTAAAAGCACGAGAGTCTTTTGGTTCCTCAATAATTTTGAAAAAAAAACAGAAATTTTATATCCAAGGTCAACGGGGCGCTCGAGTCTCGGATCTTGAGCGTAACAATCAGTTGTTTCAAGGTCAACATTGAAAAACGATAAATTCGAAGGCACGTTGTTGCACAATTACGAAGGGCATGAGTTTCAGTACTATCTTGACCGTAACCTTCAAGGTTATTTGAAGCTCAACCCGAAAAATACTCAAATTCGAAGTCGATATCTTCCGAAAAGATGGATTTTCGCTTTGACCTTGACTATTAACATTCAAGGTCGTGTGAAGGTAAACGTGAAAAATGCTCAAATTCGAAAATATCGTGTTCGGTATCTTCTGAAAAGAAGAATTTTCGAATTTCCATTTTGACCTTGAGTTTTCGTTTAAGTTTATTTGGGTTCGAAAGTGTAATAGAAAAACAGACAGGCGAGGAGAAATTTCAAGCATTTAGGATCGAACAGTGCGTATATACCTGTAGCAGAAGTCAGCCGCGTGTTTGTACCAACGTCTTAAGCTCCCGTGTACAGGTGGGGTCGCGCAGAACACCATTTTTTCGCACAAATTGTATCGCCCCGCTTTGCAGAAGCCGCATGTTCTGCACGGTACGCCTGGCTCGATGGCCACTCGATCACCCACCTGTCGATCATCATTCATTCCTCTAATTGCCCGCAACGTCCTCCAGCCACCATTTACTCAACATCGATCAAACATCGGTGGAGGTTTTTGCCTCGTCTTATTATTTATGACCTTGAGATTGGTGACGTTCCTGCCGAGCTTGGCAACGACTCCAGCCGACTCGTGACCAACTATCATCGGTTTCTCAACGATGAAATCACCTATACGCCCGTGCACCAAATAGTGGACATCCGAACCGCAAATGCCGACGCAGCTCATCCGGATCAGAACTTCTGTTGGCCGAACACAAAAATCATCATTATTGGACTATTTTAATGGTGAGCATAAGACCTGCTTGTTTATGGGGGGGAGGGGTGAAGACTTAATAAAGACCCTATAACGACGAATGTAGAACTTTGTTTAATTGGTGGTTAATTAAGAATCACAAAATTCTTTAACATTTGAGGCACGATATTTCGTTGTATACATCATACATGAATTTGTTTCGATTGGTTTGGATTTGTTTGGGTTATTATTTCAGAATTTGTAGATTTTTTACATTTATTTTATAATTATTATATCAATTTCATAGTTTTATAGTTTTTTATATAATTCAAGACCTTCTAGATTTTTTTTATATATTTCAGAAATATTGAAAATACTTTGGTTTTTTAATAACAATTTTAATTACCCTCAAACGTTGAGACATTTTTTTTTTTATCAAATGTTTGGGTTATTATTTCAGAATTTGTAGATTTTCTACATTTATTTTATAATCACTAGATTCATTTCATAATTTTGTAATTTTCGATGTAGTTTAAGACTTTACAATTTTTTTTAATTTCAGAAATTTAGAAATTATTTTGGATTTTTTAATAACCATTTTGATTAACCCCGAACGTTGAACAATTTTCTGTTGATCAAATGTTTGGGTTATTGTTTCAAAATTTGTGGATTTTTTATATTTATTTTACAATCATAGACTAATTTCAGAATTTTATAATTCTCGATATTGTTTAAGACTTTTTAGATTTTTTTATTTATCTTAGAAATTCCGGAATTATTTTGGATTTTTCAAATAACATCTTTAATTAACCTCAAACTTTGAGAAATGTTGTTTGTCAATCAGAACGAGGTACGAGTCATTCACAAAATTTAACATGAACTAAAAGTCAAAAATAGACATCTCCAAGTATGAATTAAAAGTGGTATTATTAGATTTGCTATTCGTACGGTTAAACATGTGCGAGATGATTTAGACTCTTGAATCAACGATTCCTCAATCTTGGACCAACTTTTGTCGGAAGCTTGATCCAGTAAAAGCTCAACAGTCGTTTAATTCCACCGTAACTCCTGTATCGCAGATTTTAAGAAAAATCGTTAATGTTCGTTAATTTTCTTAATTCGCCCTAAACGCACACGTTCGATCTCTGACTACTCATCTCCTAGTGAATCTTTTCCAAACTCCAATCGATCGTAATTATCATCGATTTTACCAAAAACAACAAATCCGCCATTTTTTCCGGGTAATACAACATTGATCAATAAAGGTTGATCCCCACGTGGTTCGGGTTGATTCGAGTCTATTAAGACGTGCGATCTATTTACGATCAATCTTCAAGCTCCAGAATAGCCAGGGTGTCTATCAGCGTAAAACGATGTGTACTCTCGGTCGCTAGAGTCTCGTATTATTCATTGATGAAAACACCAATTGTGACCAATCTTAATGACCAAAATGACACGTGCACTTGGATACCCATAAACGAAATACGTAACTGTCAATGGTTCTCTTCAATTTATTTGATCTCTTCTTCCGCGAATAATCCATCAAAATTTCATTTTGCAACTGCGCATAAATTCGCCAAGTTTTATTCTTCGTTCCGCGGATTGACGCAATAATTACAGAGCGCAGGAAAACTCGAGGCTGCAATCGACTGTCACACAAAAAAAGGCAAACAATAGCGTGAGTTTGTTTGAAATTCCGGTGGTGATGTCATTGGGAACTTATGATACAAGTTATCAATTAATGTACTGGATATGTAGAATGATACCACTTGTCGACTCTGACAGACCGACTTTCACTTAGTGACTGACTGACTGATTTTTACTGATTTACTGACTGACTGATTTTTACTGATTACTGACTGATTTTTTACTGATTTACTGACTGACTGATTTTTTACTGATTTACTGACTGACTGATTTTTTACTGATTTACTGACTGACTGATTTTTTACTAATTGTCTGAATGACTGATCTTTACTGATTGACTGATTGACTTACTGCCCGACTGATTTTGACTGCATGATACTTTATGGTTGACTAATTTTTACTAGCTGACTGATTTCGACTGATTTACGAATATTTACTGATTGACTGATTTTTGCTGACTGACCTATTTTACTGACTGGAACGACGGCACAAACATTGAATTTTTTAAATTAAAACCCACCGTTGTCGTTTGGCTCTTCAATTGGCGTTTGTTCCTGAAACAGAGGAAGTTCTTAGCCGGAAATACACAGAGAAAGAGGGACCGAAAACCGGAGATATAGGGAGAGCGAGAAAAGAGAATATAAATGTGTAAAAACAAAATATAACATAAGCGTTTTTATATAGCAATAATAAGCAATAACAATGGTAATATCAATTTTAATATTAATAATTGTTAATATTTCAACATTTTTATCAATAATTATTAATGTAATTATAATGATAATTATTGTCATTATTCAACGAGTTTTTAAAATGAAAATCAATTTAATTCAACATAATTTTTTTAATCGTTTATTATTATTATTATTATTACTATTATTATTGTTTATATAAGCATTATTGTTGTAGAAATTGGAGTGAAGGTAATGATAGGAATTATGAAACGTGAAAGTAACAATAGCAAACGATAAAGTAAAGTAATTGATTAATAATCGACATGAATGGAATAATCATCGATAACATTTGATTAGTTATAATTGATACCAATATACAAAATATAATAAAATATTTGGAATGCATAAAAAAAAAGATAAAAATAATAATAACAACAACGCAACGAAAATATTAGAAGACAGAAGTTGTTTCGATAGAACATACGAAACGAGAAATATAACGAAAAAATAAGTTAAAAGGAAAATAGAAATAATTGACAGTATAGGAAGATAATAATACAAAATATAAATGGTTGAGTTAAAGTAAAGAATATGTAGAAGGAGATTTGATCACATTATTCTTTTTGGACAGTTTTTGTAGGCGAAAAGGTTCGAAATAAGCCATATTCACTAAGAGAGTGGGCGCAACAACAAAAGGGGTGGGAGAAGAGAGACAGATATAAATATTAGCGCCACGTGAATAACGGGATCGATTTTCAACGCTGTAAGTATATATCCACGTGGTACGGAAAACCTCTCGTGGTCGGGTTGCGTCCGACAGTAGTCAAGGTCACAGAGAATAAATACACAGCTTATCGGCTTGACACGCGACAATATTTTTCTTTCTTTACGATTCCGGTGAGCTGATTCTTTTTCCGCCATTCGAGGTTTACTCTTTTTTGCGTCTTTTTTCTGTTTTTTCGTCAAACGATTTTTTCCGTTACCATGCGATGGTAAAAGTGTCCAAAGACTTACCATACGCAAATCATTGACACCATAGAGCACCGCGGTGAGATTGTCGTTTGCCATGACGAGGAAAGATCACCGATCGGGACGTGAACGTAACGTGAGTGAACGACTCGCGACGAATAGCGCTCGTGAACTGAAGCGTTCGGGTTGTTCGTTTGATAAACGTATCTCGATACGGTAAACGGAGTGGGATGATTCGTGACACGTTGTAGCGTCCACCACCCCGAGTACCGACTTCGTCATGACGATGGTGGTGATGATGATTAAAGCGTCATCGGGTAGAGCAGCAACGGAAAGCGCGTTTCGCGGCCGGTGCGGATCTGGCGATTAGTTTGGCACCCCGGTCGCGCGGGGCGCCAGTCGCCGCGCCAGCGGAAGGGGTGGGGATGTTCGCGCAGGAGTTGAAAAGCTCGCTGGTCGTGTCGACCTTGGAGCTCCGATAGTGGCGCATCGAAAAAACGGAAACTCAAGAAAAGTAGCTGATTAGAGAAGATTCACAATTGCGCCTCAAAGGAGATAGGAATTGAAAAGAAATCGCGGCGACGACGTTCCTTCGGTAACTTTAAAGTATCAACGATCCTATAAGAAGGCTTATTTCTGAACGTAAGGAATGAAGCGAGATGTGCATAGGACAGTTCTTAAGGATATGCCGAAGACGTACCACGTGACACACGAGTGCGAGAGAGATAGTCGGAATTTTTTAATCGCAATTTCTCAAGGACGGAACATTTTTATCGTAGAATTCTAGCATCTATTTCTGTCTCTATGATTTCTACAAATATTAATGCTCGATTTTTCGCCGTAAACTTAATCGACGCCGAGAAAACGGATTTCGAAAATTTGTGAGGTTATGTCGATGTTCGTCATACCCTTAAAGATTATATGTGCCAATTTTGTTGGGGGCTGCCCCCGTTGGTAGTTATCGAATAGCGGCGCTGACGGCGTTTTTCATTCTCGCTCTCGCTTTCTCTCGTGGACTCAAACGTTGAGAGCAAAATGGTGTCCTGCTTACTCTTATAGACATTATAATATACAGGATGTCCCGAGACGGAATGTCATCCGTGAAATATGAGGTTGGGGGTGAGGTTCTGAGTCGATTGATCTAAGCATGTATATATTTTATACAGGATGTCCCAAAACTCAACGGTAATCTGGGACCGGATGAGAGGCCAAGTTACACCAGTTCTGGGAAAAAAAAATTCCTTATCGCTCAGTTCAGCGATAATAGACATTTTTTTTAAAAAGTTGAAATTCGACAGCCTTGGTCGCATTTTCAAGTCCCGTGATCACCAATGTCACAATTTCGCTGTGATTTTTTTAATTTCGTGATCTTCATTAACGATGCTAGTAATCGCAACTACAAATTAATGCAAAAAACATTGTTAATTTAATAAAATAAGTCAAGTTTTAGTAAGTCATGGTTCACAAAAATATTGTTAGATAACTTTGACACTTCATTTTGAAAAAAAATTGTACTACACTACTCTTGGCAAGTTATTTCGGAAGATGTCGCATTTAATCAAGATTTCAAAATGGTGCAGAATTCGCCACAATTCTTGCCATTAAAAACGTAATTTCTTATTTTTTTCAAATGAAAAGCACGAAATTAAAAAAATCACAGGGAGATTGTGACATTGGTGATCACAGCAGTCGAAAATGCGACCAAGGGTGCCGAATTTAAACTTAAAAAAAAATCTATTATCGCTGAACTGAGTGATATGGAATTTTTTTTTCCCAGAACTGGTGTAACTTGGCCTTTCATCCGGTCCCAGATTATCGTTGAGTTTTCGGACACCCTGTATACCTTGAAGACAAATCCACCATTTTATTCGCCTTGAACTTTCCATTTCTAGGGGACAATGTCAAAGAAATATTCTAGGAACATTTTTTGCATTTTCGTAAAAATTTCGTAAAAACTCGGGCATATTCGTAATTAGCGGAAAATTTACAATCAAATAGGTTTTTTTAATACTTTTGAAACAGAAAAAACATGTTTCGTTTTCCCCGGCCACTTTTCTGGAATGTCAAACACCACGAAATTTCATGAGGTCGTAGGGTGAGTTTCTCGTAAGCTATGGAGATTCAATGGCTGGGCTTGGAAAAGGCCTTTGTCTCTGACGTAAATAATGGCGTTGGATCCGCATCGATATCTCGTATAGTTTTCCCGAAAAGACCACTCGACAAATCGCAAAAAAGAGGTAACGGGGTATGTATGGAAAAATTTGCAAAAGTCGATGGTCAAACTGTCAAATTCTACCAAAAATGGAAAAATCATCGAAACTTGATTATTCAACAGGCATTTTGAAGAGGAAATCATAGCAAAGAGATTGAGCACACAATGGATTCTCAAATTCTATAGAAAAAGAAGTTACCGATGATTTAGTGAATCTACCATTAATTTCCCCCAGAATTCAACATTTCCATGAAAAAATCGTAAAAAAGTCTAAAAACACGATTTTTTTACTGTGTGCAGTGTTTTCGACGAAAATTCGATAATTTTCGTAATCAGCTAAAAATGCTCGATTGGATATAGCCTCAAAACTATCTCAGAATCGACAAAAAACGTGTTCCACCCTCTTACCTAGGTGTATGGAAGCCTTCTTTGTCCAAAAACGCTTTAAGGGGTACTTTCTACCCACTTACCTGGCTAAACGCTTTAAAAAGTATTTTCAAGCCCGAAATTATTCTTCCTAGATCCAATGTCCCTAGAATCGTCTGTCGTGTTTCTTAATATCACATGCCTAATCCATTGCGTTTTATATACATCAAGAATTTTTGAGCACTCGTGATACGTTATTTGTTGTATTTCTGATCAGATTTATTTTCGAACGGTTCATTAATCGGCCTCAATCTCCCCAAACGCCACCCTCGGTCGATTGCTTGATGTTGTCGCGATTTTCACGTCGCGTCCGGGTGGTTGCACTAGCCTCGCCCTTGGCCAAGATTTTCCGCGAGTTGCCGCGTCTGTTGCGTTTCTCCAGGCTGATCTTGACGCGATGTTTGATAACTTCCGGTGCGATAGAAGCCTGACTCGAGCACAAGCTTCTGGAATCGTTGAATCGATCGTAGTCACGTGACGATTCATCATCGTTTTCGTGATCAGTGCCAGCATTGACGAGCATAGAAGCGTTTACGAGATCGGGAAGTATATCGTCCCGTTCGTCGATCTCTTCGTTTTCGTCCAAATGCAAATCGTCGATTCGAGAAATCAAGCGATCTTCCAAATCCGGAGGATCTTCATAGGGATCTGAAGAATCGGATTTGATCGAGCCAAGATCCTGATCCACCATTTTGTCAAGTTGACGACGCAGGTCGTCGATTTCTTCGATAACTTCCACACTTCCGGGCGAATTTTCTCCCTCCTCGACATCCTCCTCCATTCCCATTTCCATCAATAAATCCTTCTCCATTTGCCTCGTCAAACCGCTCGCCTTGATCTCCACGTCGATGCAATCCTCGCGACTGGAAAGTTTCGAAAATAAATCTTCCAAAAACTATCGTTTGTTTGGGTTTGCTTGAGAGTTGATTTTACTCACGAAATATCTTCGAAGCAGGGATACAGCGTGCTCTCATATGCGAAACGCCGCTTAAAGAAATCCCTGACGCAATTAACATCGCGCTCGAAGTAATAACGAGCGTTTGGATGCTCAGTAGAAACCATTTGTGGAAAGTCGATGAGAACAGGTTTGCCCTCGTCAGTCATCATGATGTTGAATTCATTGAAGTCGCCATGGATGACTCCGTGATTGCCAAGTCTGACCAATAGGGACATGAGTTCGTCGTAGAGGGCTTCGACGTCTTCGACTTCGCGAACGCCGCAGAGCGGACCGCCTCTAACAAGCTCCATGACGACGCAGTGTCTGTTGAAGTCTATGGGTTTTGGCACTGGAAAACCACGATCCTCCAACGCTTTCATGTAAGCGAATTCGCGAGTCGCCGATATCCGGGAGAGGTAGAGCCAGGACATCGATTTCCGGCGTTGATGATAGTCCCTCTTTTCTTTTATGTTGCGGAAGCAAGTTCTGCCGAGTCTATGAAGCTTCAGACAGTAGGCTTCGCCTTCGCCATTGGCTACTACGTAAATGTTGGACTCTTTGCCAACGCCGATTTGATTGCCAAAAGAAGTGACGACTTCGCGCGTCGCTAATACCTTCAGGGCCAGGTAGTCGTAGCCGGCGTTTGTCAAACGGTAACCATCATCTATAAAGATCGTTGGGTACTTGTACTCTATTTGCTCTAAACCTCTATTTGCTTATTCAGTGCTGGATTCATCCAGCGCAGCCATTTAGATATTTTATTGTTGCCTTCTTTCGAAATAGAACGTGACGTCTACGGACTTTCCTCAATATCATTTGGGAGAATTTGAACATTAAAGTGAAAGCCACTACTCTTAAATTAGCAAGTAAACTTTATTTTAGTTAAGCCCGTTTAGTTTTTTAGTATTTAGTATTTTAGTTGGATATATTGCCATTTTCTTTTTTAGTCCATTTTGTATTTTAGTTAAACCCAATACTCTTAAGTTAGCCAGTAGACTTTATTTTTGAGCTATCCAATTCTTCATCTACTCTTTCGCTACCAATAGAGTTACTTTCATCATTTTACGGACTTACAGTGTTTGCCACGCTCATAACTGAGCAGGCGATGCTTGCAGAGCTCCTTGAGAAGTTTGTGGACGCCGCCATGGCGCAGGTTGGCTATTTGCGCTGCGAGCGAAGCTGGCACTAGTTCGTGATTTTTCATTCCCATTTCGATCTTAAAAAAGGACAGAATGTCATTGCGATATCTTATTCGTTCATTGAAGTAGATAAGCTTCAGTAAAAATGAGGTTAAATTAGAATAAAGTTAACGATCCGCTGTGAAAGTGCGGTCAGATTCGATAAAAATTATCGAACCTCATTAAGAGCGAGATTAGACTCGCGTTAAAGTGGATAAACCTTGATAAACGTAAGGTACGATTGAATTGAAATTGATAAAATTCAGTGTGAGGTTAGTTTGCACCAAAGTAAACAAACTTCGTAGAGAGTGAGGTTAGACGGCCTCGAAGTTTATAAACTTTAGTGACAGTGAAGATTCATGGAAATTGAATCAACTTCAGTAAACTTGAGGTTATGTTCAAGTTATTAAATCGCGGCTGACGTAAAGTTAAGTGACTTTCACCAATGTGAGGTTATGTCGATAGACGGTTGGGCCCATGTTTTGTTAATTGGGATGCATGGTCACAATGATATACTCAAGGAAATCGTCGATTGTTAGTTTTTTTCGTAGACATCACATTTTCATTGTTTACAAACGAGATCCAAGGTAACGGATTATTGAGAGGTTACAAAGCAAGAAACACGTTACCGCTGTCAAAACGCGAAAATCTTCGCGCGTCAAATATCGCAGCATCGTTACGTTGAGTTTCCCCATTATTGAAGAAAATGATTTTGCTCGTTAAATAGTCCGTTCTTTTCAGTAGAATGTTTGCATCTTCGATTTATTTCACTGTCCGTTTTGTTCGACTGAAAAACACGCGGAAGAAAAGTTAACCTCAAAATATACAGATCGAAAGCACGGAGCGCGTCAGTGCACGAAGATCTGAGAACTTCATACAATTTAGGTTGGGAACAAGAGTGATCACGAGGGAAACGGAGAATCCTAGTAGATGGCGCTTCGATCGCGGCGAGGGTTTCAAAAGGGTCAACCATAAATATTTAATTGTCAGTGGCGTCATTATTATTTACTATATGCGACAAAACGAATGCTCCTTTCGTACAAAAAAAGTTCAACATTTTCGTTATTCTTCGATTTTCTTCCTCGCTGTTGACGATCGAACGAAATAAAATAACTTACCAGTTAATACGGACGTAAGAAATAACGAAACGATAGAGAACGCTTATGAAAGAGAAAAATCGAAAATTCAGCTTATCGTCGTTTGAACGAGTGAACATAAACAATAAGCACGAATTTTACAACGATTACGAAATCTTTTTTTTCGTGCCTCAGCAACGAGCCGAATATTATTCTACTTAAACGCGCAATCGGAGCACCCACATTAAAATGATCTACACACATATATAAAGTTTCGTAGTATTATTCCCTACTATTTTGTTTCTTCTTTTTATATTTGCTATGAATATAGAAAAATTTCATCAATACGCTGAGCGCCTCGCGACGCTCGCGTATCGCTTTACAATATTGACGTTGCACGGGCTTCGGTATTTATTTTTATTACTTTTTTTTCGTCGTTAGAGGCTCCTAAACAGGCGTCTATATACATATCACAATAATATACCAGACGATCCGGCCTGTTATCGCGCGCGAGTGTACGCGTGCGAATCTTGGTTGATCAACAGTTTCGTATTTTTTCTTTTTTTTTCGAATTCGGTGATGTAGAATGCGACCGGAGCTGCGATTGCCGACGCATGGATGATTGATGAACCGGTGCCCGTTCACTTGAAATTTTCTTTTACGAGCTCTTAACTATCATACTGATTTTTCGTTTCATTATTTTACTCTTACTCTTTTATTTCCTCAACTCATATGTCCTCGTCTTGTAAATTCTATTTATTTCGTATTATTTTGATTCGTTGTGCTTCCCTTCCATTTTCATTATTTCTTCCTCGCTTTATTTATTTCTCTAATCGTCATATCTCGAGATACGAGATATTATCATTATTCTTTCAATAATATTAGTCCCCAATTGAATTCACGTCCAGTAAGATTCGATCGCGTGGCCGAAATTGACAAAAACCATAAAAATCGAACGGTGATTAAACGGGTGTCTCTCGTCGGATGTGTCATACGTTCGATTTACATATATTCGATCGTGTTAATGAGAAAGGAGAACAAAATTGGGCGTGGGGGAGGGGGAGGGGGGGTTCGTGGGACAAAAGACAACGAGTTTGAACGCGGAGCTCGCGACGAATAATCAACGTGTTACACGATAAAATCGACAAAACCCCAACCAGACTAAAACAACAAATATCCGGACTTTACGATCTGTCTGAACAGGATTAAACAAATTCATAACGATTAACGCCCGCCTGTCTACGATTAATAAAATTGCAAAGATTCAAATGAATAATAATTATTAAAAAAAAAAAAAGGATTTCAACGCGAATAAAAATGTGCGATTAGTAGGAGCTGGACAAGCGTACATTTTAGGATGTACGCATCAAACGCTTAGGAGATTCAATCGGCGTCGTCCGCCTCGCCACCCAGACTCCCGAGTTTCTCCGTGGAATCGAAGATCGAACCGTCGTCCGATAAATCGTCGGCGCAAGCTGATCCGGATCGAAGATTTCGGGCCTGCGGAAATCAACAAAAAATATTCGATTATTCGGTTGTCATTGGTGGATGAATGTGTTGAAGGTGCATTCACGAATTCACGATTTCACGAAAAGATTAAAACTCGGACTCGCCTCGTTCTCGGAGGAAGTCTCGGCGGTCTCTTTGGGCTCGTCCGAAGCTCGCAGCTCTCCGTCCCTCGCGGAGTTTCTCGTCGTCTCCCGGGCGTCTTCGAAGCTTCGTTCAGCCTCGTCGAAGATCGAACCGTCGTCCGACAATTCCGGCTCGATCTGATGATCGCGTCGCTTCCGGTCGCGCACTTTCTTGTGCGATCTCTTGATCGACTCTGTCCGCAGAAGTCTTAGATAATTCTTGGCTTGAAGACAATTGGGCGGAGTTTTTATTGGATTTGCGACGTCCTCCGTAGTCGACGATTCGTCGACGAGCGGTCGTCTCGTCGCGGCGTTCCCGCGTTTGTCCTTTTTATGGGACTTCTTGATAGAGTTCATGCCAGCCATTAAAACCGCCGTTGACAAGTTCTGGGGTGTTGCACGACCGGCGTTTTCTTCGTTGACGTTCTCGACCTGATGGGGAGTCGAAGGTTCGGCTATGGGAAGAAAACTCGTCGCTTCCGGTGTCGAGGGAACTTCCGGGTTGTCTGATGTCCTGAAATTGTACGAAAAATATTAGCTCGTTCCCATTACGAAAAAAAGTGAAAAAGTTAACTGAAAAATAAAAGCTGGTAGAAGACTGATGATCAGCTAAAAACGAGAATTGACAGGTCAACCGAAAGTACCAGCCAAAATCAGTTTAAAGTTTGCGTTGCAACGCGTTTTTTTTTTATTCGAGTCGTAAGTATTCAATAAAAATCGTATGAAGCGTTTAATCGATTTTCCCGTCTGAAAAATGCCGGGAAACAATTACGTCTTTGAAAAAGATTAATTTTCAAAAGTAGAATTCGAAATGGAGAACGAGAAAATTTATATTTTTTTAGAAACGACAGAATCTCAAATGGCGCATTTTTTATTTCCGAGATTTTACGAATTTCTGGAAATTTTTAATAATCCGTCATCGACTGGTTAGCTGTAAAAAATATATCAATTAACTCCCGCCCTTCAAGGAATTACCGGTCATCGTACAAACCGCAAACACGTCAATGACAAACCGCGATTTACGGAAACTTGAATCAACCATATAAATAAATAAATAAAAATAAGCACGAGAAATGGAACGTGGGTGTTTGAATGTATGAAGGGTGGAGCTCGTCGAACGAGAAATATCCTGTACGAGAGGAACAAACAAATAAAGAAAAATAAAATAAAACAAAAAGTAAGACAAGAAAATAAATGATATCCACCTAAGACCACTGGCGCGCGTGATTCTCGGCGTCGAACATCTAGTAACATTCGTTGCGTTTTCATTGGTTGCCTCGTCGTGGCAAATTCTCCGTGCGATCGGGGCGGGTAGATTGAGTGACTTTCGTTTTTTTATGGGAGTGAATATCTTCCACTCTTCCTCGGCGCTCTCGTAAAAAGCAGAATTTTCATTGTTTTCGAAACTCCTGGAAGCTTCGTTTTCATTTTTGCGTTTGTTGGGTGAAGATTTATGAAGATCGGTGATGGCGTCGACGCCAGATTCCCGACAGTCCAACGGGCTGTTTTTCAACGAAACGTAACTCGCGTCACGGCCCTCATCCGAGATATCGTTCGTTCGTCGTTCATCGCGGAGAATCGAGGAGGGACTGGCAAAATCGTTGGAGGAAACGCTGCAGTTTTGAGCTTCCGAGTCCGAGCCGGAAGTCGCCTCGAAGTATTTCTTCCGTTGCAACGAACCCGATAACATTCTCCGATGTTTGTCCTTCCTATGAGACTTTTTCACGGAGCTGAATTGCGAGAGCAACAAACGACTGGAATTCGTGTTTTCGGGTGTACCAGCGCGATGATCCTCGAGAGAGGGTTCGACAATTTCGGTACGGGTTTCCGTATCGGGATTCAGAAGCCTCGGCTTGAAGAAAAACCGTTTATTCGTGTCCTTGACTTTCTTGTGGGACTTTTTTATTGAATCGGTCATAACTCGTTGAAGGAAGTTGACGCGATTCTCCGGAGTTTCCGGTCGACCGCAATTACCGGTTTTTTCCGGTGTCCTTGAACCGTCAGGGCCACTGACGACGACCAACGGAACGGACGGTACGACCTTCCGCTCATCGGCCCAACGATCCTCCCCACTTCCGGTATCCCTTTCCGGCTGCCTCGTCGCTTCCGGCTCTTGCATGGAATCGCCCTTTTTCTCACTCACGACGGTCGTGTAATCGAACAACGATCCAGTCTCCGACATCTCGTCTTCCTCGTCCTCCGAACTCACCCCGTACGAACGCCTCTTACTCTTGTCACGCTTGTGCGATTTTTTAATCGATTTTATACCGCACTGCTGAGGACTGTCGTAACGATGCTCGTTGATCACCGGCGGTGGCGTTGCCGGACGATTTTCCTCATCTCGATCCACCACTTCCATACCCTCGACCTTCGAACCACCTTCAGCCTCGTACAACACCACTCGGTAATCCGTTTTTCCCATGCGACCGAGCACACGTTCCTGGACAACGGAATACAATTGGCTTTCATTTCAATACACACACAAAACAGTTTTAAGAACAAACTGGGAAATTTCCAGATAAAGATAGCCGAATACATCTCTCGTACTCTGGAGTCATTGATAATTTAGGTCTTTGTTTTTGTGTTAGTTAATGTGGAACGCACGAATAATTACTACTATTAATAATTACTACTAACGCTACTAATCCGGACTACATATTACGATCGATAATACGAATTATTCAACACACTTGTGCTGAACGTAAATCAGAACATAATTAAGAAACACAAATCAGAACAGTTGAGAATAAAGTAATTCTAGATTCTTTCTTCGCCCCAAAGAACTATCCGTACGTCTTTAAAGTGAACTTATTTGCACTATTGCGTTTTTTAGATCGTTTTCACACGTTGTAATTTCGAAGAATGTTCCTCTCTCTCTCCCGGGTTAGCGAATTCAAACTACCAAAGCTTTTCACACGTGGAATAGTAGAAAACTATTTTGTTCTGATTTATATTCTCATCAGATGACCCGAGAGAGTTTTTAGCATTTTTCTCTCTCACGATATGGCTAATGCAATGCTGAATGGTATCCTAATCAGACGAATGATATTTGAAGCTGAGTTTCAAAGGATTACCTTTTTGTGGCTCTTCTTGATAGCGCTCATGCTCTCAGGAATGATTCTGACAAAGTTCTCCGGGGTACTGGGTCTCCCCGTTGGCTCATCGTCGTCGTCGTCAGCTTGGAGTTCGTCGAAAAGATTCCTCGGCGTGCTAGCGCCAAAATCGTCGATTCTCTTGGCAGTGTTCCTCACAGAGAGACCCCCTTGCGTCTTAACGATATCATCGATCTTCTCTCTCAATTCACTGCGCAGTCCAGGCGTGCTAGGATTTGACGAGGGCGAGCTAACGAATTTTGGAGAGTAGTCGAGGGATTTCTTGGCTTTGCGGGTCCCGGAGTTTCTCTGATGAGAAGGCGTTTGATTCTGATTCTCGTCAATGAACTCCAGGGAGGAGTCCAAACCACTGTTAACGTTGGACTCGCCAGAGCTTGTTTCAAAATTTAGAGTTTTGTTGATTCTAGCCAGCGGGGAAACCGGAAGTGATCCCAGCTGAGAGCTCGCCCTTTTAGAGTTTCCTTCGGAACCTCTCCTTTCAGGACTCGGCCCGAGATCAAAATTCAACGATTTGTTGATTCTTCTTGCGCCCAAAGCTGCGCTCTTCATCGGACTGTAATCTATATTAAGAGCACGCAGAATTTTCGCCGACCTTGAAAGATAATTGTCGTTCTCCGTCGAAACGTTAGAATCGGAGCTTGAGTTGGGCGAACCGTAGTTGCTCAATCTGGTGCGTCCGCCGAGATCAAAGTTCAATGATCTGTTGATACCAAAACGCAGAGTTCCTCTGTTCCTTCGAGGCACCGATTTGCTCAGCGATCCTGGCGAAGCGTAGCGGCTCCTCGCCAGGTATCGGACTCCCGTATCCCTTGGACTCCACTGCACAATGAACTTACGCCCGGCGTTGCACAACTCGTAATCTTCGTGGCTCTGCCGCCGCCTCAACGAATACTTCTCCGGATATTGTTGACTCCTGTACATGTTAGAGGTAAACTCCGCCACCTTTATCTCTTCTTACTCGTCAGCTTCGGAACTTCTTTCGCACTTCTGACTTCACTCCGATATGATACTAAGAAACTCCGGAGAATGGTACCTGTGCCAAGAAAAGTTTTTCTATACTTTCCCAGTACTCTTATGGGAACCAGAACAAATACAGAAACGAACTGATTGAAACCCAAACAAGCCCAAACAAGCTCCAAAAATGTAAAAGATTAATCAAATCAATCAAAATCAAACTAACCCAAACGAGAA
This sequence comes from Ophioninae sp. B BG-2022a, assembly GCA_030522765.1. NCBI lineage: Eukaryota > Metazoa > Arthropoda > Insecta > Hymenoptera > Ichneumonidae > Ophioninae sp. B BG-2022a. The sequence continues at coordinate 14,376 of JAPYZJ010004312.1, read as the reverse complement.
CTCTGCAAAGCTACCGTTTCACCTCGAAATCAGACAGCCAAATTTTTTCCCTTCCGAATTACACGTTTCAGGCAGACAGAGCAAGGTTAGTCTTTTAATGTTGAGGATCGCGCCCTTCCCTTATCTGAGATATCTGTGAAAACTCCAGTCATCCACCAAGGGCTCGAGAATCGCGCTGCGCATCGAATATATTTTATAGGTTATGTCGACGCGTCAAACATGCTTCGATGCGTTATCGCGAAACAAACTCAACCGATTTTAAAACATTGCGCGGCGAATCCGTAAAAGAATGTCAAAAGTTACGAGACCCTCGCGCGGACACGTGATCAAACAAAAAAGAATTCTACGGAATTCGATGCAGATCCAAACAAACCCGAACACGTTATCGAACAAAAAAATCCTCCAAACTCCAAAAATGGAACCGAACGCAAAGAGTTCTGGAAAAATACAAGCAGGCAAATACAAGCTCGTAATAAAATAGAACGAATAAACGATGCGAACCTCAACCATCTCATCTAAAACATCTGATAATAAAAACACCCCTCACGATCAAATTCAAAATTTCACTATAGCGCGCAAAGGGGGGGGGGGGGGGGGGGGGGGGGGGGGGGGGGGGGGGGGGGGGGCGGACTGCCTAAAAATTAAATTCCCGATAGGTCTGAACGCGCTGAACGCCCAAGAGAGTGCATCATCGCTGCGGTATTGTATGCATTGCCCACTAGCGTTAGATCGAGAATTCCACAAGTGGTTGGTCGGGTAGGTTCAATGCCACACATCCCCCCCTCCTTTCCACTACGGACCGACACGTACCCCACGCGTACATAAATTACGTTCTCTCGTGGAGTACGCGCATCCAACGGAGTCCATGTTGTTCCGTGAAGGGATAGGGAACTAAGTGGAGGGGGGGGGGAGGTAGGTAGGATGAATATATTGGTCATGGAAAAGCTATGACGAAAGGAGTTGGGACGATAATCATGAGTTTAACGGTACGTATGTGCGTACGCGATGAGTCAGTGTGGGTCCGAGAAGAACAAAAAAAAAACAGACTTACTATGAGCGTGTAAGGGCCCCGAAGCCAAGCTCGCAAGAGGAGTGGGGATAAACGGGGGAGGGGACGTAACCAACATGCACGAACGAGTCTCGCACACATCGCCCATAATTTTACTCACGTCTGCTCACGTGTATAAGATGTCGCAAACAACGAATTCTCCATGAAGACCTCACGAAATTTCCCACTCAAATCATCTTTTTTACGCTTCTTTTTTGTGCTCTAATTTGTAACGAACGAGAAAAACACTGAAATTCTCGACAGGATTTTGCGGAATAGCGTCTCTGGTTTACACACAACCACAGTGCACGTACGCGCACGCGTGTCTCTCGGTGAGGCGAAAAAGAGGCAAGATCCGTCGATGCTTACACGAGACCGAAAGTAGTACTGGAAGCCTAGATGTAGGTCTCGTGCGAACGTCGAACGACTCCGGCCACTTCCCCCTCCGGCTAGCCTGTAGTTCGAGTCGCGTGATCACCGAGGGCGCCAACAGCGCATCGCACGCCGCGCGACACTTTCGAATCTCAATCACACACCGTACGTCGGTCAAGACGGTGTTGCGCGGTCTTACGTTGGATGTCGCCACTTTACGGTTCTACGCAACGACGCGTTCTGCCATAAAACTATTTTCTCACAGTTATTAAATAGTTTATTGGTATTTTTGTTTCAACGTCGTCGGGATTTGGATTTAATTTGACAATACTTTTCGTTCCGTGGCGACGGATATTTCGGATGTAAACGAGGTTATGTTATTCTAATACCTATTGTTCCGTAGCTGATTTTAGAACACGTCGCACGTTAGAAACGAAGCTCTTAGAAATACGGTAAAGTTTTAAAAAGGAATATGACTGTAACGAACGAACGGTCGGTAAGCCGATTATAAAAGACGGCACGATATTTGTGTTCGCACGATGGATTGTGCGCGTCGTTAGCTGCAATTCTCGCGTCCGAACGAACTAACACGCAAATTATGCTTACCCATGATAATTCACCGATATTCTGTACAATGATATTTCCACGCGTGTGCTCGGAACGTTATTCGCGAATATGGCGGTGACGGATTAACGGTACGATCGTCGGAACGAAAAAAAACAATACAGTGAATGGGAAAAAGTGAATGAGGAAGAATACAAAAATCACGTAGATAATGCTATCCGATTATCACTAAGCTTGAGCACTTTGGCGTTCATACTGGCGCGTCGTCAACATTGTTCGCGTTCTTTTTTCACCGATTACTCGACTCGCGTCGTTTATCGTCGCACTTTCGCTCGTACTTTAGGGACGTTCACACTGTTTTTTTTCTTCGATTCTCTCTCGCTCCATTCAACCTCGTACGACGTGACACTCGAAATTGCACTATTGCCTATTTTCTCACGTTATACACCGCACACTTTTTACTACTCTATCCGTACGAATACGGGTGTAATATATATATATATATATATATATATATATATATATATATATAATCAACCAACTTCCGTTCACAATTATATATGCGGGAAAGAGGGGGTGCTACTTCCGGTCGCCATTTTCAAACTCGAGTCAACTTGATTTACACACACTATAGATATTCGTCGACTCGTATGTTGGGTATGTATATACAGGGTGAACCCCAAAAAATTGCATACTCGAAAACTTGCATTCCACAAATCGTTTAAAAATGTGGATAAAGAAATTATCCACATCCGTTTTTCAACCGGCCCTGCAAACACGTAAATCCATCGAAATTATTCAACTTTGCAATTTCCATGTTAACGACTGGCCCTGAGCTGACCCATGTGCCAAGGACATCCGAAGGTCAACCCAAGGTCATGCCAAGGTTCCAACTAGTTATGGGTTTTTTTCGCAAGTAGTGCGAGGGCCTTTTCAAGCAAGCAGTTTGAAAAAAAAAGTTTATTTGACCTTAAACCGAATATGGAGTCTATGACGAAAAAAAAAAATCGTTTCGAATGAAATCGGGATCTTAAAAAATCTTAAATATTCAATTCGTCACTTTTATATTCAGTGTTCGAATTCTGGTCGTTATTTCGAGAATTTCATTTTTCGAGGATCACTCGATATGTAAATATATAGGGTAGCGGTTACAACGTGGTCACGTGGCTTTTCAAGATTTGTCTCGTAGAATTGCGATCGAAAAAAATACTATATATTCAGAAATATTTAAAAAAATAGGATACTAGTTTTTCGATTCTTTTTTTATGGAATTGCTTTCTATTTTCCTAGTTTACATTTTTGATAACTCAAACAAACCCGAATAATTTTTAGGAATGTTTCGTATCCAGAATTGGATTATTTTTGTTCTGTGTGGTGAAAATGAAGTTTGCATTTTATTCTGGCCAATACCTTTGGAAAATTACCTTTGGAAAAAAATACCCACACATGACCACTTTGTCACCCTCACCCTATACAGAATATATTGGCCTCCTATTCGTAACAGGGTTTCCTTTTTGCTTATGTTCTTTTTTGTATGTTTTCCCTTCGATTCTTTAAATGCTTCGGTAATCCGATATACAAAAAGAAAATGCACAATGACTATACATATATGTGTGGGATTTGTCAGGTTGGCGTGTCCCGGTTGTTTCGCTGGTGTCAAGAAAGCGGCTCGCGCGTTGTGTTCGGTAAAAATAAACACAGCAAACCACCACCTGAAACGTCAGATAAAAGTAGTTCAATTCTTCGTTCGAGAAAAAAAAACCATCAAGGTTTTTGCAAAAAAAAAAAGAAAAAGTGAAAAAGAAATTATTACCAGTTGAGATGACAAATCAAGTTGTTAAATTGAAATTACGTAAAAAAATTTTTTTTGTTAATTTGGAATGATCATTTCTGGTCGATTTTTTTCAGCTATAAATGAAATTAATATTAACGAATTTTTTATCTGATTACGATGGCTTTGAAACATCGATGCACAGCGATGAGATTTTTTTTCATGTTTTTCAAAAATACAAAATGTATTTTGCTCATGTTGGAATTTGATTATGAAATTAAATAAAAAATGAATTTAAAAATGAATTTTAAATTAATTAAATTTAAAATAAAGTTAATAAATTTTTTTTAAATGTTATTTAATAAAAATAAAAATGTAGTTTAATAAAAATAAAAATGTAATTCAATAAAAATAAAAATGTAATTTAATAAAAATTAAAATGTAATTCAATAAAAATAAAAATGTATTTTTATTAAAATTAAAATGTAGTTTAATTATTGAAATTAAGAAAATTGAATAAATGATTAGAATTAAAGGTCATTAAAATGAATATTCATGGATTTGTTTGGGTTGAAATTGACGAATTGTTGATCACCCATTGTGGCGAGGATGAGGAAATGGAAATTTGAGTGCGAACTGACCTATCAGAAGAGCAGCGACGATAAACGTCGGTGCTGGACAGTAGAGGTCGAGAAGTTGTGCTATGACGAGATTGCCGATGATACCACCGAGACGAGCGGCGACCATCGATATCGCGATACCGGTCGCGCGTAAATTCGTGGGGAAGACCTCGGTTATGAGGCAATCAAGGGCGGCGTTGCCGCAGCTAATGACACCGCTGAACGTCGCCGAAACGATGAGATTCTGGGTCTTGTTGAACACGAAGTAAAGACCGACGGCGCAGCCACCCGAAGACAGTGTACTGAAGACTTCATCGAAGAAATACGACAAATCGTACATTTTCGTTGAGAATTGTTTTTTTTCTCGTTTTTTCAAACGTTACACTTTTACACATATACAGGGTGTCCGATTCGAGTTTCAAGAAAGAAATATCTCAACAAGGATACACTTTGGGAAAAAAAGTTTCCAACGAAAGTTTCACAGTTTTGAAGGAGGTATATGATGACTCTGGACATTTCCCGTTTGATACTAATTTTCAAGGTGATTTCAAGGTCAACATCCGTTGTTCAAATAGGAACCAATACTTTTAATTTCACGGTCGTTTTCATCGTGAGAAAACGCGTTACTTTCGTTCGGATAATTTTCTTCCCTGTCTCCAAGTTTCCAAGATACTTTGAGTATTCACTCAAATTTTCTCGATAGAAAAAAAAAAGTTGTTACAAAAGATATTCGTCTAGTCACGAGAAAAGTGATTGCAAGAAAAAAAAATATTGATCACCGTTGAAAAACGGAAGTCGACCATGAAACAACTTCGAGAACTGCATTCGATCAAAAAATCTCTAAGGTCATCCTTTTCCGTCCTTGGAACTGTGAAACTTTCGTTGGAAACTTTTTTTTCTAGAACGCATCCCTACCGCAATATCGGGCTGGGAAAACTTTAAAAGTACACCCTGTATAACAGCGTGACTAGGAATTCATAATGATACTAACCGAGGAAGAACTTGCGTCCGAGCCGATCCATACCGAGTACGGCGAGTATATTAGCCGGTATCGCTGAGGCAACGGTTATCAGAGATTCCATGAATACGTTCGACTCGATTTTGTTGGTGCACTCGCGTTCGATACTGTGAGAACCGTTATGTACAACGTAATCGGTTACCTCGCATATCGAGGCTCCACGATTCGGATGATCGCGATTAAATTCGTCGAAACGATTGAACAGCTCCGGGAACCACATCATGAGACCGTAATATCCGATGTGAAACGTGAAATTAATAATAATCGATATGACGGTGAAGCGTAGTATCGGCGAGACGAATAGCTGTTTACTATTGTCCATTATGTCGCCGAGCATCATCTTGTACTTGTTCTTTTCAGGAGCACCGGCCTTTACGGGCTCCGGTTCGCGGTAAAGGTCATCGAGTATCAATTCCTTTACCTGTGAAAAAAATACACACACGTGTTTGAGTTGCAAAAAAAAAAAATGTAAAAAATGCGATGCCTTTGCAGTAAGGAAATAAACTGACCGTATAACTGTCGCGCGATTTGCCAGTGTTAATCGCGTAAATTCCGCGGAAGATATTGAGGGCTTCCTCGTAACGGCCGCGCGACAATAAATACTTTGGGGACTCGGGGAGCAGTAGGAGCAGCCCCGCGACGATGAAGGAGGGAACAGCGCAGATCAGCAGGAATATTCGCCAAGAGTTGTACGTGAATGCCAAATTAGTGATACCAATGTCGTGAGGGATGATCAACCATGCCAGTCCTGGAAAAAGAACTCGAACGATTATCATGAATATTCGTGTACTCGCTTTGAATCACCACCTCCCGATATTTCCGTGACTATTGCTATTTTACGAAAAATGACCTTCAAAAGTCCTTGAAAAATCACCACAAAAAAACGAAGATGACCAAAATGTTCGTCTTTCGAAACGGAGCAACTTTTGTTTCGAACATTTTCTTCCACGACTAATACTTGCGGAGATATTGCGAGGGGAACGTTTAAACGATACACCCGGTAGATATATACCAGGTGTCGCCGTTGAAACGATGAATTCAAATATCTCCGGAACCGTTGATCGTACGGAAAAACTTTTCAGACAAAAGTTGCACAATTTCAATAGGCGCATCGTTTGGTCTTCGTAGTTTTTTTGTAAACAGCCGTATAGAGGTTATTTCAAGGTCAACTTTGTCCGGTTAGCTTTTTATGGGAATATTTCATACTTTTTCCAGTTCCAATAGTTCGATTTGTACAAAACGCATATACGTATTCCTATAAATTAATAATTCAGCGAATTACCAGCTACGAAGAGATTTCCAAGGGTCCAGAACGCCGCCATGAACGACAGCATTGAGCCACGCTTGGACTTCGGCTGAAATTCTGCAAAGTACGACCAGATCACCGGTCCGCTACCACCGAGGCTGCAAAGAAACGACGCGAATGAAAATTACGAAACTTATCCGTCGATTATCTTATCTTAACACAAATAAAAACTCACGCAGCTCCGTTGAGAAAACGGAAGAACATGAAGAGTTCGTAGGACTGGCTAAAACTGGAGGCAACGATGCAGACGGCGTTCATAAAAGAGATGGCGATGAGTACCTTGCGTCGGCCCAGCGCATCGGCGACCGAGCCCCACGCGTAAGCACCCGCCATCATCCCTATGAAAATTATCGAGTTGAGCCATCCCTTGGCCTGGGTATCGAGCTTTAGGTCACATTGTGCACTCGGCAATATGAAGGACATAGAAATTACGTCCATCTCCTCGCTCGTGCTGACGAACCCGCATACCGCGAGCAGGAAGTAATGAAACTTTCCATACTCTGCCAACCAATCGAAATAATAACGTTATTCATTTTTCGTTGATTTATCGTTTCGTGCTTTTTGTCATTTCTTATATCACGATTTATCGAACTCAGATTCGATCGAATACCGCAACGATTTAAATAATTGAAATTGAAATTAATTAAATCGTTGTGGTATTCGGTATAAATCGATTAAATTAATTCGTGGTAATTAGTTTAATTAATTTAATTTAATTTATTAATTGAACCAATTAAATTAAATTTATTCGTGGTATAAATCGATCAAATTAATTCAAATTGAAAGTATAAAATCGATATATCGATATTTTTTATCGAAAAAAATTTCGAAAAAACAAATTAATCGGGTTAAATGATCAAAAAATTAAATAACATTGATCGAAGAAATATTCGAATTTCGTTAATGAAAAGAAATGAAAAAAACTCAAATAAAACATAGAAAATAAATATTCAAATTTTATGAACCAAAACAAATTTTTTGAAAACAAGTAAAACTTATTTTAAAAAAGTGTTCTAATTTTTTCGAGTGAATAAAAGATTCTGTAAATATACATTTTCAACAAAATGAAATGCTTAAAAACTAAATAAAAATCCATTGATGAATTATTCTAATTATTTAGATTAAACGGAAGTTTGCAAATGTTTCGATGGAAGTAAAGAACTTGAATAATTGAACAACCACTATATTTTTTCAAAAAAAAAAAAAATGTCGAAATTAAAAGTCGATTAAAAAAAATCATCGCGACAGCCGACGAACGGAAGGAGGAAAAATTCGCAGCGACAGGACGTATATCCGGTCATAAATAACTTAAAAGCGAATTGCAAAAAAAATGGCCACGAAATAAGAGTCATTAAAAAACAAATGGAGATTTCACGAGCAGATTTGACGAATTATTACCCAACGGGAAAAACCGCAGACGCGAGCGTGATTGACGCTTTTAAGTGGTACGCAAACAGATCTCGCCTAAAATACGAACGATTTACAGACTCGAAATAAAAATATTAAAAAATAGGCGGGTAACCGCGTCTACGTGATGATCGAGGCTGTTTTCTCATTTCGTGCCAAGTGGTACGGTTTACCGCAGAAAGTCGCGATATTTGCACGAAAATTATTATGACAAGATGGCAGAGTGTACTGAAGACTCGGAAAAAGGAGGGGGGAGGGGATATTTATGATCATAGAAGTTATGAGATCCAGTTGATAAAAAAAGAAAAAAATGTTAAAAATACAACTTACCGGTAAGTTCGATAGCCTTCTCGAAATCAGCTTTGAGGTACGATCCTTTCTCGGGGTCTAGGGTTTTGCCCTTTGACCCAATACCTGCGACCAATTTGAGATTCCATAAGTTTTTCTTTCCCCTTATTAAAATTTTTTTTTTTCGTTTTTTCTTTTCATAAATTATTGAACGTATTTTGTAATTTTCAAATTCTTTAATTTTTAAAAATACTATTGAAAAATGTATAATCATGAAAAATGTTGTATTCCAAATGAATCTGATGACAAGTTCGATTAATTGAGAATTTTTCACTTTGAAGTTACGTGTTTATATTGCGTCAACTAAAATAGTTTATCAATAATTCGTGTGACACGACTTCTTGAATGCGAGTTTTTGGTGAATTCGCACGCTTTCATTAAATTCATGAATTATTAATTACCAATGTAAAAAAAGTACAAAACGCTTTTGAAAAAATGTTAATTTTGGAAATCAATCGGATTCATTCGAATTATCAAATGTTTAGAAAAAATTCAATTTCGAAAGTTCAATAATAATCGAGAGTGCGCTCAATAGAAATCAACAGTATTACTGATTAATTATTCATTATTAAGTAAAGGAAAATCGTCGTCGTATTGATAACAAAGAATCGATGAAAATTTTATTCTATCAATTAAATTAGAGATTAATTAATTAGTTGAATTAGATAATCTTTAATCAACATAATTAAATATTAATTAATATAATCAAAGTAATAAGTCATTCATTCAATTTCGATCCGCATTCGAACCTGAATAATTAATTAAATTAATTGATCTTCAATTTAAAAGATAGTCGAGAATCTTACCGGCAAGTTCTAGGTCCTTTGAACCGCAGCCGTTTAGGCGATCGTCTTTTACATCACACTCTGAAAAAAAGAAAAAAATGAATAAATTAAAAAACGGTCCATTCGATCGTAAATCGATCGTGAATCCTGTTTGGTAAGAGAGCCGATGTACTCACTATGATTGTGCTTTGAGTCGGGTTCACCTTCTACCATTCTACGATGTCGACGCGTTTGGGTGAATCTGGCTAGGGGGATTAGTCAGAGGGAGCTTTTGCGAGGACGTACGTCAACGGGGCTACCGGAAGTCGTGATTTTGCGAGGCTCTTGGCGATATTCTCCTGCTGATTCTGCGCTGCTGCTTATCTCCTTATCGTCGGCGGGGCTGACTCTTGCGCTTACACGCGAGCTGGAAACCAAAAATTAAAAAAAAATTTTTAATAAACAGAGATATTAAGGTATGGGCGAAAGTAAAAAATTGAAAAAAAAACAAAAGAAATACATCGACATGTGGAGGATGAAAAAAATTGAAAAAAAACAAGAAAAATACACCGAGATGTGGAAGATGAAAAAAAAAACAAAAAATATATCGAAATGGAGGGAAGAAATTTGTTTTTTCTTAAAAATTACTGACGCTCTAATCATTTTTCAAGAATGTATTATTTATTATTATTTATCAAGTTTGATATTTATTAATATTTTTCAAGAATTATTCAAGAATTTGTTTAAAAATTCGAAAATTTTTTTCTACAAATTAATTTTTAAAAATATTTATATTACTCGCGGTACGCTTTTTTAGATATTTGTCTAAAAAATTATAATAATAAAATAAAATGTGTTTGAGATATTCTTTTTTTGCACCTGGTTTTAGAGATGAGTTAAGTTCGCTAACAAATTTTTTTTTTTTCCTTAAATAGCTATTATTGAGTGTTTATGTCGAAACATATATTTAAAAATATAAACATCATCGCAATAAAAGGTTTACTTTTGTATCAAATTTTATTCCGCGAAAATGATAAAAATAAGTTTCGAATCTATTTCAGAAAAGGTTCGTTCAATGATGAGTCGTATGTGCGGAAATAATAGTACCTTTCAAACAAAAATCGAAATTCGTCAATTAAAAAATGAAGAATCAAAATTGCCAGAATGGAGGCAATGAAAAAAAGGGTCAAATATTTGTTTTTTTTCGAAGCCATTGAAAATGACAATATTTTCAGTCACGAAATCATGAAACCCTTAAAAAAGCACATGGCCACCTTGCAATTGTCACTCTGTAAACATATATATACCCAGCGCGGGTTAAGTAGGGTCAATGAGTTATAAACTGTGATAACGGTCGTGGGTTGTCCTCGCCCGTGTATCCTAACTGTACATGCGATCCGTACGAGGCCGAGCACACGTTTTGCATCTGCACTCGTCTTCGCGAGTCTCGTATCTCTCCATAGTTATTGACAATAAGAGCTGGTGGACCTTGTCTAGCCAAGATATCGTCCAGCCAATCGTATATCACTCTGCATTGAATTTCAAATACTGTGCCAAAAGTTTCAAGTTTTCGGCGTGCACACTCCTTGGCATCGTAAGGTCAAATTTATTTTTATTTTTCCTTTTCTTATATAGCTCAACTAATCAATCATTTTTCCGAAACGAAAAGTTATTTCGGAAAAACGGTTGATGGACCATAGATTAAAAAATGGATAGATTGAAAAAGAGATTAATATGTTTATTATAAAGACACTAAACGTGTTGTTCTTTTTTTAATTGGAGAATTTGATAATGATGATGTTAGTTATTATTATTGTTTTGTCGTTAAAATGATAATATCACGAAACGTTAACAATGATAAGGATAATAACGATACTAGTAGATGATGAAAATAATATTAATCATAATAATAGTAATAAATTAGTAGGCGGTGATAATAGGTAATTATAAAAACAATTAAAATACAAGATTTCAGAGACGTCTGAAGTTTTTAATTACATGATTTTAGTTTTAATTTTTTGTTTCAATTAAACTTTTCTTCTTGATCCCTTTTTCATTTTGAACATGTGTTTTTGCCGTTTTGTTTGGATTTTAGTTTGATTTTGTTAATTTTTCTTTTCGATCTTTGCAACTTTTCCAATCTTTTCAATTTTATTCAATACAGTTTTTTTCGTCGATGTTTTCAATTATTTCAGTGTTTTGAAATGCTCAATTATTTCAATTTTTCCAATTATTTCAATTTTTCCAATTATTTCAATTTTTCCAATTGTTTCAATTTTTCCAATTATTTCAATTTTTCCAATTATTTCAATTTTTCCAATTATTTCAATTTTTCCAATTATTTCAATTAATTCAATGTTTTCGATTTTTCAATTCTTGTGGTTAATTTTTCATAAAGAATTCTCATGGCCCAAAGATAACAATTGTTAAAATATAAAAGTTTTGGCGGCGATACGACAAAACGCGTTAAGCCGAGACGTGAGGAAGGCGAGATCGCGCGAGTTCACTCGCGAGATGAAAATGTATACACGGCGAGAATTAACGAGAGCCGTGGTAGATACGAGGCGTCGGTAGTCTCATGTGGGCAAAAGGAGCCCCGATCGAATTACTAAAAGTACTCGCACCGAGCAGCCTCGCGAGACGAGCGATCGCTAAGCGGCGTTGTCTCACCGACATCGCGCGCTTCCCACAATTCTATTATACGCAAAGCGACACTCGTTTCACGCTGCTGCTTTTTGCCCCGCGTTCACTCACTATTATCCTGACAATTATTCCATGCGAGGAACTCACGCGTTTCAAACGAGCAACCACGATAGAAAACCGTATCGATTTCGCTCAATCGCCCGACGTTCTCCCCAAGCTCATCCGGATGCACGCTTCAACCGTCGATAATATTTTTCAAAGTTTTCGAAGAGATTTTTGCTTAGATCGAATCCAAACAAATTCAAATTCATTCGCCAAAAAAATCAATCACCCTGGTTACTTTTTGCATATTCTTTATTTCGTTTTTCACCATGTTGGAATTTCGCATACTTTAAAAAAATAAAATTTAACTTTGTCCTTCACGGTTTTTGAATATAGCATTTTTTTTAACGAACTAAAACAATTTTCTTTCACGCTTTTGGAATATTGCATTTTTTTAAACAATTATCAACGCCATTTTTCATGTTTTTGAAATATTGCATTATGTTCATAAATCATTTTTTTCACGTTTTTGAATATTTCATTTTTTTAAAACAAAATAAAACTTTTTTTTCACGGCTTCAAAATATTAATGTTTTTATCGTATTAAAATAACAATTATAAAATCCAAATTCGTGATAGGCAAACGTGATTTTTCACGTTTTTGAAATATTGCATTCCTTTTTTTAACAAAATTAATCATTTTTTCCACGTTTTTGAATATTTCATTCTTTTTTTTTAACAAAATTGAACATTTTTTTTCACGAATTCGGAATATTAATGTTGTTGTCGTATTAAAATAACAAACCGAAAAACCAAATTCGTGATTGGCAAAATAACAAATTTGCAAAAAAATAACTAAGTATTAATATGGATATTATTATTCATATGTATTGTGCTTCCATTATTATGCTTCCATTATTATTATTCTTCCTACCATTGTTGTCGTTATTGCCTAATTTATATGATTTATAACAACAAAAATCATCAATAACAACTAATATGAAAATTTAAAAAAAATTATTTGAAATAAAAAATGTTTAAAGTTCGTTATTAAGATTTTTCATTAGTTCTTCTCCACGAACTGTACCTCAAAATTACTTTCAATTTCCCGTTCGGCAAACGTGCCAAAAGAGTAAAGAGAAGAAATGAATAAATATCGATGGATGAGACTGCATGAAAATACGTTGGATAGGAAATGGTTGAAAAAAAAATACGATCGACCGTGACAGGACTCGAACCTGCAATCTTCGGATCCGAAGTCCGACGCCTTATCCGTTAGGCCACACGGTCACATGAGGGTTGATAGTCATAGTCAGACTTTGAGCAACGAGTCACGGGGCCGAGGCGTTGGTATTGATTCAGCGCATGCGCTCACGGTAGCTTACACATAGGCAACGCGAGCTACTCGAACTCGGCGTGTTTTTCGATTACCGTGACGTCACTCGTAGCGTCATACACGAAAAGATTTATTATTCACGCTTAGCTATACTTCGTCGAGTTACACATACTGTGCAAACACAACCGATGTTTGAGGTTAGCTCGTACAGTTTGACGTAGCGTAAGAAATACGATGAAGTTTGGAACGAAATAAAAATATTCGTTGAGCAAAAACGTCGTAACGAAGAATGGAAAAAGGAAAGAGCGATATACCGAAATATCGCGTAGAAAGAGCTATTGCACGTTTGTTCGTTTCTTGCTATCGTCCCGCTTAGAAAACCATCCGAGAGCTTCTTCGTACCCGCGATTACGAGCGCGATGTCATTTTTCAAACGAGCCTAAATACGCTAAACGTCGCCGCAAGCGGACTACAAGCTCATTCACAAATGGACGCTCAAAAAAAAAAAAAAAAAAAATATCGACTCATTTTCCACGACGCGGCCGTCATGAGAGCCTTGAAATTCTCAAGGACGTAACGATAGAGAGGCGCGTGTCCACATGTATGTATGTATATAAATATATGCCCTAAATGAAAAATAATTCCATGACATGTCAGGGTACACATGGGGGTATAATAGTAGTTGTAATAATAGTGGTAATAATAATAGTAATAATGATAATTGAAGCTGTACTCCAAATTTCCAAAGTGCCATAACTCGGGTAATTTCAATGGTAAGACAATAATTTTTTTCCGTTGGTCTCGTTGAAATCTCGGTCACCGTTATAAAACTGAAAACCCTATCGCTTAATCAAAAGAAAACTGATTTTCGTTCGTAATTTCGAAAACGCGTGATAAAATAGAAATTTGCCATAACCACCGATCGCGTCCCGTGAAATGCTCAAATTTTCGTGGAAAACATTTTTCGATCCGACCGAAATTTTGCCAGGTAACGGCGGAGGTGTGCGATTGAAATTGTGACACCCTGTATGAGTAAAAACAGATCGGTACGTGTCCGTATATCTATGTATATATAGATTAATAAAAGCAAGAAATTGACATAGTCTCACTGTTTTCTGGAACGATATATATATATAT
>JAPYZJ010004311.1:0-13965 GCA_030522765.1 Ophioninae sp. B BG-2022a | reverse complement strand
GCAACCCTCTGTTTGGGTTTGTTTGGGTTATCTTGAGCAGTGGCCAATACTTGGAGCGGTGACCGTTTGAAACTTCGATTGTTTGGGTTTGATTTGGTTCGTTTGGGTTTGTTTGGGTGGCCAATAGTTGGAGTGGTGACCGTTTGCAACGCGCTGTTTGGGTTTGTTTGGGTTATCTTGAGCAGTGACCAATACTTGGAGCGGTGACCGTTTGAAAGTTCGATTGTTTGGGTTTGATTTGGTTTGTTTGGGTTTGTTTGAGTGGCCAATAGTTGGAGCGGTGACCGTTTGCAACGCGCTGTTTGGGTTTGTTTGGGTTATCTTGAGCAGTGGCCAATACTTAGAGCGGTGACCGTGTACAACCCCATCTTTTTTTTACCTAAATCAAAAAACTCATATCGTTATTTTTTAATAAAAAAAAAACCACAAAACTGTATTCAACGAATCAACCTGGTTTCGTCAATTACGAGGCCCACCAATTTGTTTTTGACAAACAAGACCTTTGAAATATACGTGATTCCAATCGCGTTTCAAAGGAAACCTTTAATGGAATTTGGTTAGAGCCTGATTGGAATCAACGCGGTTAAGATCGGTTCCATAAATTCCAATCAGGAACCAGGCATTTCCCAAACAGGAAATACTCTGCGTATATGGAAATCCAATTGGATATCCTAACGACGATTTCCGTATGGGTATCCTTTGAAATATGTTTGATGGAAACAGAGATGAATTACCCGTGCCCGCGTCATTTTACATTTTACAGGCGAGCCTAACTGTCGTTTACGTGCGTTGGTGGCTCGGAAATACACCAGCTATGCTTAGTCTTCCCAATACTGTACTATAAAACGACATCTGTACGTAAATATATCTATATATCGTACTTTTATTGATATATTGCACAGTATATACAGGGTGTCCCAAAAGTCAACGTCAAGTCGAAACTGGGTGACAGGATTGATTGTAACCATCATGAGAAAAATCAGAAAAAAAATCTATCCCATGCAGTTTGAAAATTATGGGCATTTTAGAAAAACCCAAAAATTTCGTCAAACTGTAACCATATATACAGGGTGTCCCAAAAGTCAACGTCAAGCCGAAACTGGGTGATAGGATTGATTGTAACCATCATGAGAAAAATTAAAAAAAAATCTATCCCATGCAGTTTGAAAATTATGGACATTTTAAAAAACCCAAAAATTTCGTCAAACTGTAACCATTTTTCGGTTACTGTGGTTAATTTTTATTATTTTTGTTCATTTAAACTTTGGAATCGTAACCCTAAATGACATTTCTAGGCCCACAGTCAAAAATAATGACGCAATTGACCCAAGTTTTCTAAAATTACGACTATTTGTTAAACTATTAATTTATTTTTGACTGTGGTTCTAGAAATGTTATTTAGGGTTACGATTCCAAAGTTTTAACGAACAAAAATAATAAAGAATTAACCACAATAACCGAAAAATGGTTACACTTTGACCAAATTTCTAGATTTTTCCAAAATGCCCATAATTTTCAAACTGCATGGGATGGATTTTTTTTTTGATTTTTCTCATGATTGTTACAATCAATCCTGTCACCTTTTTTCAACTTAACGTTGAGTTTTGGGACACCCTGTATATATATATAAATTGTAAAAATATATAAATATAAAAATATATAAATGAACAAAAATAATAAAGAATTAACCACAATAACCGAAAAATGGTTACAGTTTGACCAAATTTCTAGATTTTTCCAAAATGCCCATAATTTTCAAACTGCATGGGATAGATTTTTTTTTTGATTTTTCTCATGATTGTTACAATCAATCCTGTCACCTCTTTTCAACTTAACGTTGAGTTTTGGGACACCCTGTATATATATATAAATATAGAGTGTGCACATATGGCATATGCCAGACAAAGATTTCTAACGGAATCTCGGCGCGTGCAAAGTTCCTTTCACGCGTGTATAGATTATTATGTTTCTCTCGAGTCTCGTACAAAGAGCGTGCAAATAAGCTTTGCAAACATATATGTGCATACGTGCATACAGGTGTTTGAATAGATCCACCTCTCTCTCTCTTTTTCTCTCTCTCCTTCTTTTTTTTTCTATTTCCTTTTTTTGAAGTGCAGAGTGGTACAGGAAAGCAATTCTTACGGGATAAGTAACTCGCAGAAAGGATCATGACCGAGACGTGTTAGCATAGCGAATATATGTTTGATCGCGAACTATGTCTGGTGTATATATATATGTGTATTAGTATGTGTGTATAATAAAATTAATAAATATTGTAGATATAAGAAAATTATAGATGTTTGTCTATTAAGAATATTAGGTGTAGTAAAAAGAAATCCATGTTTTTTAATAATATTTAATAATTAATAACATTAGGTGTATCTACTGATGTAGATAATCAAGATTTAGGATCGAGAGATCGATTTGGCTAATGAAAAAAAAAATAAACCTAGTTTTCGTGTTTTACGGTCAGTTTATTAAAAAAACGTGAAAAAAATCATTTTCGTTGAATTCCAATGTTGAGTTCATTAGGATCAGTGTGAAAAAGAGGAAAATATTTTTTTATCTGTTTTTACATTGGAAAGTTTTTTTGGTATTTTTAAAAAATATTTTTTTGTTATTTTTTAAAAATATGTTTTTGTTATTTTTTAAAAATATTTTTTTTGTTATTTTTTAAAAATATTTTTTTGTTATTTTTTGAAAATATTTTTTTGTTATTTTTTAAAAATATTTTTATTGTTATTTTTAAAAAATATTTTTTTGTTATTTTTTAAAAATATTTTTATTGTTATTTTTAAAAAATATTTTTTTGTTATTTTTTATACACAAAATTTGTAAAAGAATTTTCACGAGAGAGGGAGAGAGAAAGCACCAGCACGAAAAACAAATAAACTTTTTGCCTGACTTCTCACGTCTTTTTAAAGGTTTTTGAAAAATAGATTGACAAAAAAAATGCATGGCTGGAGCAGGGAGCTTTTCGTTTTTTCGTTCGAGCTTTCGTACAACCTCAGTACGGTACGCTCGGACGAGCATCCGGGGACAATATTCTATCCACGATCAATAAATCGTTGAAGCTTCCAGCAATGACAATGCCTGAGTGCAGACGTGCTCCTCCTCGAATCGTTTATTTTGTACTGTATCGTCTTGTTTTGTACGACGCGTCGCAATTGCGCTCGGGATTTCATGAAATTCCCGGCGCTGCTCCAACCGGATATGAAATTTATTTTTTTCCATTTTTTTCGGACAGGTTTGAAACATGAAAATCGTGAAAATATTTATTTTGAATTTTGATTTAGTGATACACGTAAGTATAAAAATAAATAAATAAAATGTAACAAATTAATTAATTAATTAATTAATCAACTAATAACTTTAAAAAAATCATATAAAACTAATGGATAAACATAAATGAATACATTTTAATGGAAATCGAATAAACAAAATTTGATTTTGGATAATAGTTCAAAATCTCAAATAGTTAAACTAGTTTTTTCGCATTTTAATTTAACGACGCAAATAAATAGAAAAATAAATAAAAATATGAAATACAAAAAGTAAAAAATCATAAGAAGTACAATATAAATAATTATATTATTCAATAAATGAATATCTATCAAAATAAATGAAAATGCATTAATGAAAATGCAAAAAAAAAATCGAAAAAGTTTTGAGATTCTTAACGATTTTATTATACATTAAATGAATATATATAAAAATACATAAATATACATAAATAAAAATGCTAATAAAAAATTAGAAAATTTTTGAAATTCCAATTTCAATTAAAATTGTAATATTCGACGAGTAAAAATGCAAATAAAAAATTTTGATTTTGGATAATACGTTAAACCCTTTAAAAAAATGAAATCCCATTGCATTTATTTTTTATTGCAAATGGCTGAGGAAAAAAAAAGTTGATGACGAAAAAAGAATGCACGTTATGGATCCTACTGTAGGTTCCTACTCTTATCGCGAAAACCCAACTTCCGCCAAGTACCGAACGGGCTTCATCTCTGTCTAATGGCATTTCCCTAGCCTGTGCACGAGTATTCGTTCGGGCTCGTTCCATTAACTCGAACAGTCCACGTGTCCACAATGATCACGTGGGAGTACCGGAAAATTTCAGATAAGTGGAGTGCACACACGAGTCTAGTGGTCGATTGTACATTTACGTATCAACGAACGAATTCGAGATACAACGTCGAAAAAAAATTAACAATTAAGCGAAAAAAACGGAAATTTAGGTCAGCGAAGGGTCGATTGGTAACACGCTGCTGCAATGGTTTTTCATTATTTATGACGTTGAAGTTTCCACGGTTTAAAACTTATACACTATTTGCTCAATTTTATTGTCTATTGTTTTTTTACTATTTTTTTAGAGTAAAAATATGTTTTTTTTTAATAGGAAAAATTTTTTCACGAATTGCAAAAATAACTTTGGATAATAATAAAAATGAAGAAATTAGAAATAAGGAATAATATGTAAGGAAATATTTTGTAAAAAATTTGTATTCCAAGTTATGCAAATAAAACTCTATATACAAAAATAAAGAAATTAAAAAATCGTAGTTATGCCTCCTGACGATGGATTATGTTAGCAAATAAATAAGATTTTTTTATTACGAATTTATATTATAGTGCCCCATAAGAAATTTATTTGTTATAATCAATGCAAATTTTTTTTCAATTTATTCTCAATTGAAATCTTAAATATGATCTCAAATTTCAAGAATAATTACCAATTAAAAAAGGATATTCCAATTTCAAAAACAACGATAAATAAAAAAAATGAATTAAAATTCCGAAAACAATCTCAAATTAAAAAGGAAATAAATTCAAATTCAAAAAATAATTCAAAATTCCAACAAATCGATAAGAAATCGATAAGATTTTTCAAAAGAAAAAAATATATATTTTAAAAAACTAGAAGCAATTCTGAATTTGTTAAAAAAAATTTCAATAATAAAAAAAATCATTTAAAAATTCAAAAAACGATTTTTAACCCCAGAATTAATAGTGAAATCCTGAAGTGATTGATTTTTAATCGGCTTAAAGCACGAGGAGGGAACTGGCTGCGAGTGCCATCGATGTTGAATCGCCATTAGTGCACCTTTGATGCACGTGATCGATAGAGCTTGTACATCAGTGTCGAACATTTCCTGCACGATTGATTCATACACGAGGACACTATGAAGCATTCGGCACGTGATAGGTAATCGGCAACGTTAACGAGAAAAAACTCATCAGTAATTGAATCCTGAATATAACTACTTTCCCTCTCGCTTCAAATATTTAATACGTAAAGGTAATCACGAGAAACTTTTATCTCTTTTATGACGTAAGCACACAGAAAAATCAGAGGATCGTCAATGGACGTTTCTTCGTTTAATTAATCCTCCAGTCGATTGCAAATCCACTGGAGGTCCACCGGAAGTACGTGCGACATCAAAGAACAATGTACCCAACGATAATGTCATTCGATCTTGCAAATAAAAAAAAAACTTTTAACTTTTCAATGTTTTTAAATTTTCGTAAGCTTGAAATTGTAAATTTTCAATCGCAAAAACAATTTAAAATTAAAAGAGAGTTAATATTTCAATACTTTAAAATAACAAAATAGAAAAAAAATAATTAAGGACCAAAAACAATATACGAATTTTTTTTTAATAATTTCAAATCTGAGAAATAATTTTAGAGCCCGATACCAATTTAAAATCTCAGAAGCAATTTGAAAAATAATTAAAAATAAAACGAAAGATTCTAAATTTTTGATACACTTGAAAATTTCAAAAATCATTATTTTTAAAAAAACTCATTTTCAAATTTTCGTAAGCTTTCAATTATAAATTTTCAATCGCAAAAACAATTGGAAATTAAACAGGAGTTAATATTTCTATACTTTACAATAACAAAATAGAAAAAAAATAATTAAGGACAAAAAACAATATACGATTTTTTTTTTAATAATTCCAAATCTAAGAAATAATTTTAGAGCCCGATACCAATTTAAAATCTCAGAGGCCATTTGAAAAATAATTAAAAATAAATTTAATGATTCTAAGTTTTTGAAACACTTGAAAATTTCAAAAATAATTCAAAGTTTAAAAAGAACGGAATTTCAAATCTCAAAAATAATGTCAAATTTCAAAAAACAATTAAAAACCTCAAAAATACTTTTAAAGCCCAAAAACACTGAAACTCGAAAAAGAATTCCAAGTCCTAAAATCAAATCTTAAATCTCAACATGAAATCCCAAAAAAAATATTAAATTCCAAAACCAATGTCAAACCCAAACAAACCGAATTTTTCCAAAAACAGAATTAAACAAAAACAAACCCAAACAAAGAAGTCACGGGTCCAAAAAGAAAACCAAACAAACCCAATTTTCCAAAAAAAAAGGTTGCTCAAAATGGACCTCCTCTTTTTTTCAAATCCAAAAGAAGCCCCATTTTTTTTGTTTTCGCGCAATCTTGACGAGGATTACATAGAAATGGTTGGTAACGTATTACGAGAAGACTTTTTACTGGATCGAGATACGAGTGCCTTCGCAATCCTTTCTCGTATGTAAATTGTACTTGGATACGTTTATGAGTCCGTGTACGCGGATTCAAGTATTTACCCGTGGAGTCTCACGATCGAGAATTCAACGAGGTATTATGTGCTCGCGAGTGTCCTCATCAGGATGCACCCAGTGTAGTGCCTATAGATAAATCTATATAGATATACATTGGTCAATCTAGTTGGAAATCAACCGCATTGGACGTATATATATATATAGCATAAAATAATGCGTGGAGAGAAGCCCAGACGTATCTGTAATTTCTTAACCCTAAACCCGTGATGGTATTCGAGACACCTTAATCCGGTGAACCTGGGTCGTTTTCGTCTTCGGGCCACCACACCCACAATTATTCATAAAAAAATCTGCAAAAATTCATAGTTTATCTTTAGACTATACTTTTTACGAAAAAATAGTTGTTTTTTAATTTTTCTTATTTTAAATATATTTTTCATCATCAAATATTGAGCAACTCGCACAAAAATCGCATTTTTTTCAATTAATTATTGAATAATTATTATATTTTTTATACAAAATTGTATTATGTTTGAAAATCAAGCTGCGTCTTGTCTTCTTAAATATACTGCTCGGTTAATTGATTTGGGATTTTTTTTTTCATCGTGATAATCGGTTTTTCGTCCGGAGGAAAAATTACAGGGTACGTGATACTTTTGATCAAAGCTGTATGTGCACGAAGAAAAGAATGGGCAGATTCTAAAACACAATGCAAATACAAGGTGGGTAGCCTTGGGAGAGACCTAAGGAGTCTTGAAAAACTGGCAGCGGTATACGAGTGGTGTACATTTCTCCTGTTGGACATATTTATATATATATATATATACATATATATTATGTAGGTATATACTCTGATATCCAAGGATACCCTTTGAGAGTCCTTTCCCTCCGTTCCTCGGCTTTATCCTTTTGATCCTTTCCTTTCGACGTATCTACCCTATCATCGATGCACAAGGAAATCACGTCGGCCCTATTGCACGTCACACGAATATGGAAAAATTGGAAAATTCGTATTGGGAGGGGGGATTGGGAATTGACGGGAATTGCCTCGAATTTAATAGTGATTGAATTTTTTTGAGGGAGATATTGAAAGATTTCGAAAGATTTGGAGGGTTTTGAAAAATTTCGAAAGATTTTGAATAATTCTGAAAGATTTTGAAAGCTTTCGAATGATTTCAAAAGATTTTGAAATACTTTGAAGGGTTTTGAAAAATTTGGGAGCCTTCGAATGGTTTTGAGCGATTTTGACAGATTTTGGAGGATTTTGAAAGATTTTTAATAATTTAGAAGGATTTCCAACGATTTTGAAAGATTTTCGAGGATTTTGAAGGATTCTTAAAGATTTTGAATAATTTAGAAGGATTTTCAACGATTTTAAAAGATTTCAAATAATTTTGAAGGATTGCCAAAGATTTTGCAAGATTTCGAATGATTTGAAAAGATTTTGAAATACTTTGAAGGATTTTGATAAATTTTGGAGCCTTCGAACGGTTTTGAGCGATTTTGAGAGATTTTGAAGGATTTTGAAAGATTTCGAAGGATTTTGAAAGATTTTTAATAATTTAGAAGGATTTCCAACGATTTTGAAAGCTTTTGCAGGATTTTGTAAGATTTTGAATAATTTAGAAGTATTTCCAACGATTTTGAAAAATGTTGACAGATTTCAAAACATTTTGAAAGATTCGATCCTCAGGGTGATCCGTACGTGAAAACAGTCATCGAAATTAATAAATTATTTCGTTTGATCTTAATCATTTTTATTTTTCAGAGGAGGGGGCTTTTATTGTGATTTTTTTTAATTGGCTAATTGAAAAGCTGGTTTTTAACTACGAGGAGTAGGGGAAGGAGAGATAGCGAGGAAAATACCAGCGGAGGCTATAAACGTTAAGGCCTGGGGCATCCCAACAACCCTCAGCGTTTACTGCCTCGCTAATGTCACACTGGAACCGCGTCAGTGAGCAAATACACGTTTGTACGTGTGAGCAAATGGATACGCGCGAAAATAAGCAAAATTGTCCATTTCAGCGATAAAAATTTTTTTTTTTTCAAAGAAGCGAAAGGGGAATCAGCAGAAACTTGAGAACAGGATTTTCCCTATAAACGAATGGGGAGCCCTTGGTGCACTCGAGCCTCCTCAATGGGCGATACCTTTGGATTATACGAAGAAACGTTGTCGAAATGGAATGGACCCAACCGGACGATAAGATAAGCTTGATAAACGATCTTCTTTTTTTTTCTACGACGTTTAACGTATCAACTGGATGGGCATTGAAAAATCACTGAAATTCTTGAAAATTTCGAAAATTACAGATCTCTTAATTTAACAATAATTTAAAAAATGAATTATCTTTTTTTAGTGTTTTTCAGTAAATAATCTAGTAGTTATAAAACTAGGGAATTTAATACTGAAAATATAATAATGATATATCGATATTTGATATTTTAATTGATAAATAATTAATAATTCTGTTTTTTGAAAAATATTTAGAAAAAAATCGAGGCGTGCAAAAACTTTTTTTTAATTTAATGTATCTTTTTTCGAAGAGGCTTTGTAGAAGCCTATTCGATATTTTTTTTAATGCTATCGAATACAAAAATTAAAGAAAGTATTTTACATTTTTCGAAAAATAATTTGAAAAAAAATCGGAATGTGGCAATACTTTTTTTTTACGTAATGTACCTATTTTCGAAAAGGCTATACAAAAAACTATTTCACATTCTCTTTTGGACATCTTGGTCCAGGCCACCCTATATGTATATATATATATATATGCATTGTAAAAAAGTGCATACAATCAGTTGCACAATTCTCACGCAATACGTTTTACTTGGCCAGTTAAAACATGCCTTATTACCATTGAATGCAACAACACATTGTAAAAACGTGGAAAAAAAAGAGGAAAGAAAAGGAGGCCGCAGAACGGTATCCAAGGGAAAACAGGAAGTTCATGGAAGTTGGGTTGGGAGATCGATCCGTTTGCCAGACATACGCCCTTTTTCGACGTGGCCAGAGGAGAAACGAGGAATATTTATTTCTGCTTTGTTCCTGGTGACTGGACGAGAAACAAAAACGTTTACAGAAGAAACGTAAGCTCGACGAATGCAAAGAGGAGGTACGAAAAAAAAAATAAGTACAAAAAAAAATTTTTTGAAAAAAAAAGAATACAAAAAATACGACAAAAAAATTACAAAAAATACGACAAAAAAATACAAAAAATACAACAACGAAAATACAAAAAATAAAACAAAAATGCACAAAATACAAGAAAATCACAAAAAATTTTAAAAAAAATACACAAAATACAACAAAATCACAAAGAAGCCAACAAAAATACATAAAATACAACAAAAATAATACAAAAGATACAAAAAATACAACAAAAATAATACAAAAAATACAACAAACAAAACTACAAAAAATACAACAAAAATAATACAAAAAATACAACAAACAAAACTACAAAAAATACAACAAAAAGAAACAAAGAAAAATTAAAAAAATACAAAAGAAAAACAACGAGAAATTAACGAGTTTATGGTAGTGTATGCTGGGTAGAATAAAAAAAAAAACAAACAAAAAAAAAGAGGAAGAAACAACGAAGCATCGTTATTGGGTAGTACACGATGTTTAATCTCGTACGTTTGAATAATCACGACTCGCAATAATTACTCGATAATTACTGATATTTACCGTATCACTGGATTTCGTAGAAAATTCAAGTTTTTGGAACGCAATTATTTACAAATCATCCCGTTACCCGAATATTGTTAAAACAACACGAAGAGTACACACAATTTGTTCGAGATTTTCATTTTGTTGGTTTCTTTTTTTCTTTTTGATTTCATTTACACGTGTCTCGTTAGGTCGACCGAGTCGGGTAGTGGATCGCGTTAATTGTGTCCTCGTTATCCATGTTGTCCCATGTCACGTATATTGTTTGTGTAATATTCAGTGCATCAACGCGAGAGTGGGTGGGAACGGGCTCCCGTCGAATATTCCATGCCTTAAGGGCCCCTCGAAACTGCACGCTCAATGCACAGAAAGGATGGAAAAAGAAAGGTCTCAGGGTTGGTAGACTCCAAGGATTTTATGAGCACCAGTGTGACGCTAAATTTTTTTTCAGAAAAAAAAAGAATTTTTCTTTTCAATTCTAAAGGAAGAAATTAAAAAAAAAATTTCTTTACAAGCATAAAAAAAATCAAATGAAAAATAAACAACGATTATTCTTATTTCTGAAAAAGTAATGAAAAGAGAAACAATTATTTTTTCAGTTCCGAAGAAAAAATGAAAATAGTAATTTTCATTGCTTTTGTAAATGTTTATTCCATTATCAACATTTAGGATAAAATTATGATGTTAAATGATTAAACTAAGTGTAAAATAAATATTTTCAAAAAATTGACGAATGTTTTCGTTGGTCGATGTTTCTTTTTGGAATCGATGTACGGTCACAAAGTCCCAGTCCCAATGCCAATATCGTCGAATTTGAGTTCGACTATAGTTGAAAGTGGAAAACTTTTATAAGCTTTTTATATTATATTTATCATTATAAAAAATTCAAATTATTTTATTATTATTTCCGATACCTATTAATTATTTAACAAATTAACAATTATTTAAATGTATTATTATTAAATGATTATATTTAATATAAAAGTTTTATTATTTATATATATTTTTTTTATTTTCAAGTTTTTTTATTATATATATTAAATTTATTATTTTTTATATTTTATATTTTTTTATATTTATTTTATACATATTTAAATTTTATTATTTTATTATATTTATTATAAAAGTTATAAAAGTGTTAATTTGTTATCGAGACATTTTGCAAAGCTAAACATGTAGGACACGATGCAAACTCGTAACTTGAGAATTCTACCATTCGTGACTAACTTTTGGCTGGACGGTCCAGTAATGCCTTAAAGTCCGATTACGATGCTGGGCAGGTGCGAGATCCCCAGAGAGACAGTGCCCGTAGCATTTGCAACTCCAGCCTGATCCAGCATTGCGTGAACGTGCTTCCTCCTTCATCTCGCTCGTCCCCGCATAAGTAGGCACACGTCTGTTTCATGTCTCTTCCCCCGTATAAATCGGGAGGGCAATGGCGGTGGGTAACAGTCCGAGGCAATTTACCGGGCGCCACAGTGAACTAGGTTTGTTGCATGTGGACCGATAATTATGCCGAAAGCTCTCAGGAAGCAACGAAGCGCAATCCAGTCGAAAGGACAGACAGAGTTTCCGCAGTTTTCCAACCTTTAGGAAGTATAGTTGACTGTGCCAACTGTGTCCGAATTTTTTTTAGAGAGTTTTAGAAGTTTTTAGAAAGCTTCGGAATTTCCTGAAAGGTTTTGTTATTGTCTAGAAATGTTTAGAATTTTCTGGGAATTTTAGGTATTTTTTTAGAAATATTTTGATTTTTTTAGGGAGTTTTAGACATTTTTTGGAAGCTGCAGAATTTTTTTTAGAATTTTGTCGAGAGATTTAGACATTTTTTGAAAGCTGCAGAATTTTTTTTAGAATTTTCTAGGAAGGTTTAGACATTTTTTTGGAAGCTGCAGAATTTTTTTGGAATTTTCTAGGAAGGTTTAAACATTTTTTGGGAGCTGCAGAATTTTTTTAGAATTTTCTAGGAAGGTTTAGACATTTTTTGGAAGCTGCAGAATTTTTTAGAATTTTCTAGGAAGCTTCAGACATTTTTTGGAAGCTGCAGAATATTTTCAGAAGTCTTCAGAATTTTCTAGGAAGCTCCAAACTGTTCTAGAAGTCTTCAGAATTTTCCAAAAAGCTACAGAATATTTTAGAAAGCTTCAGAATTTTCTTGGAATACTTCAGAAGTGTCTAGAAAGTTTCAGAATGTTTTTAGAAGCTTCAGAATCTTCTAGCAAGTTTCAGACCTTTCTAAGACGCTTCAGAATTTTCTAAAAAATTTCAGAATGATCTAAAAAGCTTCAGAATTTTCTAAAAAAAATTCAGAATGATCTAAAAGGCTTCAAAATTTTCTAAAAAAAATTTCAGAATGTTCTAAAAAGCTTCAGAATTTTCTTGAAAGCTTTAGAATTTCCTAGAACACAGAAAAATATTCTAGAAGTCTCCAAAATGTTCTAAAAAATCTCCAAAATTTTCTAGAACTCGAAATTTTCTAAAAAATCTTCCGAATCGTCTTCAGCATCAGATTTTTTAAGAAAATTTGGATCTTCAAGCTGATTTTGGATACGAGATAAAAACGATCGACACAAGTATGGTTATTTATGGCCAGTCATGACACACATTGCTATACGGGTTATGAGCGTTGATATGCTAACGTATACGTCCAAAGAGACCCTATGTACGTACACATGTATATCGTCTTTACCTGTACGCCACGGTACAATGCCCTTGGCCTTGAATCGACGAACCCCCATCAATGGATATTCCTAATCGCTGGGTAACGATCAACCGGTTTCCCATTGACGGACTTTTCCTACACTACCAGGCTATACGACTAGCCGTCACTGCGCGTCGATGTGGCCCCACCGTTCCGCAGCGCAGTCATTATCAACCGAGCTGTGCATCGGAGCTCTTCTTTATGTACCGTGAATACAACGTTGCAATAACTTTTCTAATAACTTTTACCCCTAGCCCAGCCAATAATTCACTCTTTTCGCGAAAGGAAACATCAATTCACTTCAAACTGAAATTGTTGAATTGTTCAATAATGGCCAGCTTGGCAATTATTGAAACATGGTATATGCATGAAAGTAAAAAGGTACATTTTTGCATGAATTTTTATTGGGGGTTGCAATCGGCCATCATTTTTTGAAATTTTAGTCTCCCAAAGCACAGTAAAAAATTTGCGCCGTGAGGCAAAATTTATTAAAAACGTTCCGATTTTTTGTTTAATTTTGAGAATTTTAAAAAATGTTACGGAATTTTTTGAGTTTATTGTAAATTTGGATTTTTATGTTAAAACTTCTAAAAACACGATTTTTTTCGCTGTGTGCAGTACTTTCAACAGAAAGGCGATGATATTCGTAATCAGATGAAAAATTTTGATTGAATTAATCCTTATAAATGTCTCAGAAACGAAAAAAAACCCTCTTATAGCAAAAAATCGTGTTTTTAGAAGTTTTTTACGATTTTTTCATGGAAATTTTGGGTTTTGGGGGAAATGAATGGTTGATTCGTGCTCAGGGGATCAAATTACATCGAAATCGACTAATTAAAAAAATATTAAAAATACAAAATTTTTTGAGATTTTTGGGGAAAAAAAGTTTTTTCACTAAATCATGGATAACTTTTTTTCCTCTAGGATTTGGCACTCCACCCTGTGCTCAATCTCTTCGTTATGATTTTCTCTTCAAAATGCTTTTTTAATCATTAAAATCCGATGATTTTTCGATTTTTG